>PQWD01009889.1:0-185542 GCA_019425675.1 Leucinodes orbonalis | reverse complement strand
AAGTTGGATCACGTCAACAAATGTTTGCCAGTCGCACACACACCGAGACATCCAACTTAATAGAAAGACAAAGTATTGAACTTTGGCTTTCCATTAACTTTATAAGACTTTCATTGCAAAAATTCACCATTTTTTACTATTTCCATTTTCCGTTTGGAAGCGACGGATTCTGAGCTACTTAAGATTTTCCTGGATGGAATACACTTATAATTGTATTCCAACCAGGAAAATCTAAAGAAAAGAACTACGAGTATTTTCATGTTTATTAAGAAATTAAGTGTTAGGTTGTTTTTTTATAATAGAACTTTTTCATATTTCAGTTCTAGCGGTTTGATAAACAACGTTTAAAAATGGAATAAAAACGGCACAAGAGATTTATAAATCCATTACAATCAGAACGTTTTGAATGCTCCCTAACATTCGGGATTGAAATTCTTAAGACTTTCATTAATATTTATTTCCCTTAACTGGGTTGAAGAAAATTTACATTGTGATGTAGATAACGTTAGAAGGGAGGCAGATGGGCACACAATTTTGTGGAAAAAGTTAACTTTTATGTTCACATTCAGTTGGAGAAGAATTGGAAGTAATTTGCGGAATCTGTATAAATAAGGTGTTTAAAGATTTAAGTACTCGTTCTAGCAAACAAGAAGTATGAATAGGCATTTTGGTGCGTTTTGAATTTATAAAATATTGATTGAAGGTCTTAAACGTTGTATGGTTTATGAATTAGTTTTTTAGAAAAGTACTTAAAGGCTGGTATACTTTCAAAAATTAAAACTGACTTCCAGAATAATATTATCAAGAGGCCGGGAAAATGCTAAAGAAATTTCTAGGAGTTTTTAAACTATATCAGATTAATAATAGATAATCTATCAGATTGCCACATATCCCGACATAGACTTAAAGATATGTATTTAAAATAACAGCAACAGATGGAAGATGTGTTCTAGAATGAAAATATTGTCTTGGCAATCTGCTTGTCATAAATCAAGGTTCGATACTGGGTTCGGCCTGAGAATCTTTCTGTTGTATACCGTGTGTCTGATATGTCCATCGATAGCCGAATTGGTTGATGCTAATTAATTTATCTGTAATTTCGCAATACGATTATTAACGACTCTTAAATTAAATGTGTAATATTTACACTATCGTCAACTGTATTTTTTTTATGATTTTGTTTTGAGTAGTCTCAAAATTCCTTAACGATGACAATAATGTACAAAAATAGCCGCAATAATGGACAGCTTAGGTATATCCTATACAAACTTTGATGGAATTGATACCAATTCCTTGTTGCTCATTTATAAACATTTTCGAACTTTACGTCGCTTTGTGTTCCACAAGAGTTTGTGTTACAACAAAGCAGTTCAGTGCGGGAAATTGGATGGCTGAAAATCTTGTATTGTGTAATCCAATCTGGCGAGGTGAGCTGTGCGGAGGATCCCGGCAATCGACGCGACTTGCTGCATTTCAGATCGCTACTGCAGCATCGGCTTGCGTTTAACTAGCTTTATCTTTTGATCGAATACAAATGTGACAAAATAACAATATAAATTAACTTTTTACTTACTTAATTTGATACAAATTTTATCGACAATTTTATATAAACTAACAAAGCTCCATTCGATAGCTTGTTGGGTTGTTCTGATCTTTGGTATTGACTAGCCAACTACCAGTTGAAGGGTTTGGAGTCGATTCAGCTGCGGGCCGTGGGATTGATTGAAATGAACTCTATGGTAGAGTGTTAGCTGCAAAGCTTTGAGCTGCAAGTCTCTGGGTTGTCTAAACACACTTGACGGCATAATTTAGTTATTTCATGTGTTTTTCATCATTTTATATTTTTATCCTTTTTGTGGTACTATTGGTGGAAATATAAATTAAATATGTCGTTTCAAGTTTGTGTGTATTGCCTTACAATTGTAGTAAGATATTTTTTTTTATGTTGCCAATCATCAATATTTGACAGCACATCTCACTGCACGGCATTTTATGATTTTAGCCGGACCGATTTCTTAACGTGTTAATTATCTTGATAATAAACGCATTCGATATTTAATTTTCGCAAACTACATAATATCGTTTCACTTTGTTGGTCTTTCTAAATATTAAAGGATTTTTCCAAAATTTCAAACAACCAGCAATATGTAGTCTCCAAGATCATTTAGATGCATTTTTTATGCAGGACACGTGCAATAGCTTTATGAATGCAACTCGACAGGTAAATCGAGTGGCTTTTTGCAAGTCTCTATAATATAGCCTTCAACATGAGTATCTAGTTGAAAAATATATAGCCCTATTAGAGCAGTGGAGTACCGAGTAAGCAATTTGGAATTTGATGTTCTTATAATTAGCAACTGAATGTATTGCTCATAATAAATATCGAGTTATTTACATAATTGGTTAAGAAATAATTATAAATCAGTGTTACGTCTTAATTAGTTATAAAATCTAGGAAAAATTAATAATTATTGAAAATGTAATATAACTGAAATATAATATATAATTTAACAAAATTGAAAAGTATGTCTGACCGAGGCAGGGTTCCCAAAACACTGACAGCATTCCCGCGCTGAATAGCAATGCTTATTCTTTGACCAAGGAAGCTGCCGGCTCTGGAGTCCCCTGTAGCCTCAGTCAAACGAACTGACAGATCTTTTAAAAATAATTTGGCCTCGTTTGCCCAAGGACCCATGGTCTCAATCGCTACCGGCACAAAAATATATTTGTTATCGATATCCTTATATTTTCGGAATTTAGAATTTTCTGCTGCCGCAGCAGCTGCCGCTGGGTTACGGGAGGTACCATCGATGTGACAACGTGCCACAGTATCTACACAAGTGGCATCCCATACTAGGCACTTACCCATTTTAAAATAATAATAATATTTATTTGAATAATAATATTTTTTATTGTTATGTAGCTTTATCCAGTACTCTTACTGGACTACTAGATTTCATAGAAACTAAATTTCATTGATTTATTTCTCTTTAAATAAAATGAAGTTTGAAGGTACTACATACACGGGTGCTACAGTTATGAAAAATCATGCGTCTACGGGACTCGCTTCGGATGTACAAGACTAAGTGAAACGAAAAAGCATGTCGTCATCCGGAGGACCGCAGTACTGCGGACGTCAGCCCTCTGTTACGAACTTACTCGAACACAGATGAATGGAAACTGCATTTCCTCAGCGACGTCTTCGCTACTAATGGTTTTTTAGTTGTATTGGTTTTATTCATTTCACTCCGTACAATGTCTAAATTATATTCGTATCACATAATAGTAGTCTTTTCGAATTTTCGAATTTATTAGGTTGTGACACATATGAATGTTATATCTGTCTTTCGAGCGGGAGGAAACAGGTTCAAATCCCGCCACGTAAATGTGATTTAGAATATACGAAAATATATACGTTTGTTCCGACGGTCCTACGGTGAAGGAAAATTTCGTGATAAAACCTGCCTGTGACGAGATTCAAAGGTTGTGCGTGAAGTCGTCCGCAATGGGCCCGCTCGTCGCCCGTCAATGAAGCTCATGCCCTAGTGGGACGAGTTTGCCAGTTTAATGTTATTTTGATCGTCGGTGCTCAGTGGTGGACTGTCGCCTTCCTACCGGGAGGGCTGAGGTTCAAATCCCGACACGTACCAATGTATTTTCGAATTTTCGAAATATATGTACGTTATCCGACCTCTTACGGTGAAGGAAAACATCGTGAGGAAACCTTCATGCACGCCTACGAAGAGATTCGAAGGTTGTGTGTGAAGTCGTCCAATCCGACTGGCCGCGTGGACGACTAAGGCCTAATCACCTATAGGGTAGGGTAGGCTCGTGCCCTTGGTGGGGACGTTAATGAGCTGATGATGATGAATGTTATTTATTTAAATGCTATCAGTAGCTTTAAATCATTGACCGTTATTTTTTCTCTCTTTCTATCTTTTGGAATCATTACTAGGGCTGGTAACATACGTTTCGAGTACATAAGGGCTTTTTTTTTCAAATTTATATTACAATTAATCGCGATTTTCACGATTTTACTGAGCATAAATTTTCCTTCGTCACACCACAGAGCTCGTCAAAACATTTATGTACGAATGGCTCTTTACTTGATTGAACGAACAGAGTATGTTATGAGTATTAGAACTCACTCCAACGAAGCGTATAGCGATAAGTCCATAGGGAACCTACACCGCAGTGCCGTCTGTAACATGACAACTGTACATGTACTCGATACAAAGAGCTTGCAGCCGGTGTATATTAGCGTACAAAGTTGAAGATTGCATCTGCTAGTTTAGTAATATTTTTATATCACTACCTTCTGAAATAACATAGGTATAAACTTAATAACATACCTTTGAACATCTCATTCCAAATTTAATAGATAAAATAAATAAATAATATTTGCCTTGTCCCTGAAAGATACTAGTAAATTAAGGAAATTAATGTTTCAAAGTTAAAATTTTTAAGCCATGAACAAAAGATTATTGTTTTCGTTAATTTATTTCACTGCGGGTATTTTATACTATTCGTTTCAATGCTGATCCAGTACGTAAAATTTTTGGCTTGTCTTTCACACACTCGTAACTGACGTTGCAGTGAAAAAACAACCAGAGGATAGGATTTTTTGTATTGAAATTTTAAACTATAATGTATTTTTCACATCGCAACAATATGGGCTACAATTGGTTCAAGAGTATATATTAGATTGATTGATATTGGTACAAGAGTATATTTTAATTAAAATTATAAGTTTTGAGTTTTATTTAAATAAAACTCACAGGTTAACATTCACTTCATTTCCATAAGGAATCACTAGCTTTTTCCCGTGCTTTTGTTCGCGCCTACACTCGCGTTAAGAATGCAAAGTCTCAGCCGATCGGTTTAAAATTGATAGTTTCATACAATCTTTCATTCCGTACTTAACTCCATAGGCGTAAAATTAATCATTTTATTTCATAGCGGATGCCTACATCGTCTCATCTAGCTGTGTGTCAAATTTCAACGCGATCCATCCAGAGGTGCGTGGATAGATCACTATGTCAGTCACCTATGAATTGTATGTATCTAGATTCTATAAAAATGACATGCTGTATAGTATACTCGAATGTGTATACTTAATATTAACAATCGTAGCAGCATAATCTGACCAACGAAGAACGAATACTTTTCATTTATCAATATTCCGCTGGAAACACATGCAGTTTCATGTGCATAATATTTATGTTATTTAGTACTAAATTAAACTTGCAATAGAATTTCCACGATTTGGTCGAGTTAAGCACGCAATGTGAATGAGAACACACGGTTTATACCGTCTTTGCAATTTCAGCTTCATCGAACTTAAAAGTTTTCCGACGTCGAAATTACCTCAGATAGTATGCACTTTCGTAGTCCTCGGGTTGAATTCGCAACAGTCGCAATGCGCTCTATTTATTCGTGCTTAAAATGCATGTAAACATCTAGGTTCGGAAGTATCGACGCTGGCAATACCATTTTATTGAGGCCCGTTTGGTAACGGTTTGCGTCGGGCGCGACGCGGGCCCTAGAATTCAGCATTGTTGGATTGCGAATGGCGTGCATTCCTTACGGCTGAGTTCACCCAGGCCTCCTGGCGCGATGTCAATTCTCGTAGGACGCCGTATATATCTCTTAGTGAGGCGAAATGCTTTTGTGTAGTTTGTTTTTTTTATGTTTGTTACCCTAGTTTACGGTGTTCGCCATCAGCATATTCAAGGCATGAACAAGTAGCTGATGTTGACTAATGGGCATTACTACATATGACAAAACATTAAGTTAACCTATATTTATCCTACGTTGTTAGAAGCTATTATCCTTATCAAAATGTATAGGAACTTTATTGTATTTTACATAAAAACATCTCTTTCTTATATGATGTAAGTTCCTATAATATTCAACATGCAACTAGAAGGCTAAATAAATGTTAAGGTTGACCTTTTGTCTTAATTTAACGTGTAAACTCTACTATGTTTATATCCTCTCGAATCTGAAGCCAGTACTTAATATTACTAAAGTAGATATTATTACTCATTATTAATTTTCTCTATTCTGTATTGTCAATAGCTCTGAATCATCATAATATGAATTTTATTACATTTGTCGATGGATTATGGGTATGAAATTAATATTTAACATGAACAGTAACTTAACAATTGAAGTTGAAATAAAGCAACACTGTAAATGCTTGCGATATATCGTTTCATTAATATTTTAGGACCTCGTAGCCTATGCAAATATGATATTAACTTTGTCTGATAGTTTCAAGGGAATTCATTTCGACAAGTACAGTCGCCAACAAAAGCATTGATTATTTGAAAATTGAACCATTCGAACAATGAACAAGTTCATTACCTTTATTATGTTTGCTGCTCTTGATATAGACCAAAGTGTTGTATTAACGATGCTAGTTTGTCCATAAGGGTATTTTGCACCTAGTACATATAAAGCTATTTATTGCATGTATTTACTATCACTCGCAAAGTAATGCTTTGTAAGTGTTGGCACATTAGAAACCTTTGTATGATGGTTAACAATTTTGACTGTTGATGATGGTGATGAAAGATATTAAGTACTACCGGTATCAATCACCCTTCAGCCTGGAACATAGCTACACCGACAACTGTTATCGGCTTACCTGTATGTTTTTGCGGGAAAAACCTGTTGGTGAGGTTAGTAGTATTGCCCGTCAATCAACCATGGGGGTATGAGGTATAAAAAGCGGACCTCATATTCTATCTTACGTAGGTAAAACTTACGTCTGAAACAAGCTAAGAGTGCCTGATCTATTGAGAAAATCTTATACAAATAAAACCATAAGATTCTCAAATTGACTACAAGGTGTTATTGTGTACTCGACAAGTTTGCACGTACCGAGCCCCAACTAATCCACGTACAAAACAAAATACAGTTCCTCTCGTACGAGTCGCGTGATTGGGATAGTTCGTATTTCTTTTATCCGTGTCAAAGAGGGGTAGAGGAAGGTAATTGTTGTTGGTCGGCCGGGGCGTTTCGCTGTTGCGAAGGTGCTACGGCCTTGTATACTTGCACTACTAATTGCTTCTGAACACCTGAATGGATTGTTTATAACTGATTCCTTTTATTTATTGCGATTGCGATTAGCGAGTTATTTTTTTTAAGTGAATGCGTGAGAACAGTGAATTCCAAGTAATTATTTAACCATAATAATATCAGAAGCTGAAACCCTCTGCTTCCATCCTATGCGTCGTATTAATTATGTGAAGTTGCCAGACTCTCGTTCCGTGCAAGTAATCAGCAAGTTTAGCGAGCAGTTTGGGGATAATTTTGACTTGAAATCTTTATTTAAAAGTTAAAAGATTACGATCAGATGGAATAAAAATGTAAATTTATCATTTATTTATATGTCTATATGAATTAAAATAATTTAGGGTGCTTATATTTTTTTTTTATAAGTTATGTATTTATCCATAATCATATATATATATTTCAT
Organism: Leucinodes orbonalis; assembly: GCA_019425675.1. Classification (NCBI taxonomy): domain Eukaryota; kingdom Metazoa; phylum Arthropoda; class Insecta; order Lepidoptera; family Crambidae; genus Leucinodes; species Leucinodes orbonalis. The sequence goes on along the minus strand of PQWD01009889.1, from coordinate 178,056 downwards.
ATATGTGTATTTTTATTTTATTATTAGTACACACTTGCCTACTTTTCTTACTTTGTTTCCTTTTGTTTTGGCCAGCTGGAAGAAATTTCATTGTGAAATAAGCTGTGCCTTTGTACGTACTTTTCCATGTTTATTGTGTTTTGTCTTTTCTGTGTGTGCATAAATTGTTAAATAAATAAATGATATTGCTTTGTAATAATATTTACAGCTTTTAGACTTAGCGCTTCAATCGTAAATTATGTCAATACAAATCAGGTACCTTTAAACTTCTAATGACACCAACTAATGATATTAATATTCCAGGAAGAGCCCGATTTAAAGTCTACTATTTTACCAATTTTTGATAAAGCACTCGTTGAGCTATTGGAAATACATTGTCGTACAAACGTTATTGTTCGCAATCACGGAAGTGCTTAAGATCGTTCTAAGCACTCCAGGCAAACTATAGCGTTGCGGAAAACTTCACTGAGCACCATGCCCGACAACTGGTTTTTAAATTCTTAGAGCAAGAAAAAACTTTGAAGATAACTAATAGTGAGCGCAGTATACTAGTATATTTGCAGCGGTATACCATCGATTTTGGTTCCTAACGTTGACCAACGTATAATGGATATTAATCGATGTTACCCTGGGCTAACATATTTTAAAAATATTTGTTGATGCAAATATAATTCATATTACTTCTAGAACTTAAGAATTTGAAATATATATGAGTATAGCTGAGTGTCTCTATAAAATCGAAGTAATGCGTGGAATGTGTCAAACTCTTCATTTAACTTAAAGCCAATATTGCCAGTTTCTAGTATACTCTGCTGAGGCTCTTTAGACTTCCCAGAATGCATGTAGCTAGTACGGTGGGTTATGATTTAGAACGGTTCAAAAAGTATTAGCTTATTCATAAAAATATTTAGGCTTTATGAAAACAAGACTGTTTTATTTTCTAAATCCTGGATACCTGCCATTAGGTGGCTGGTGAATTGATATGAAATTAATACTCCATTACTAAAATTTTATTGATAATTTTATCTTTTTGTGTACCGCTTTTACGATGGCTTAATAAACAATTAAGATAGAATGACTTTAACGGTCTCAGGAGGATACGAGTAAAAGCCACAACGACGTCAACAGAAAATTCGGAGAGCGCAAATAAGTTTTTTTATGTCTGGTAACAATTTTATTGGAGCAAACATTAATTAAGTAAAGAGCCGAGGAACCGCGCACCGTTCCACGAACCGCACCGAACCTGTGGTCGTGCTTCGTCTTATCTTATGCTGCTATGCATACCTAATATGGAACCTGTTTTATTATTTTTTGAATTATAAGTAGTACTCTTGATACAATTTTAAAATAGGTTTAATTAAGCAGGTTCACCGTTTTGATGATCTCATTAGAAAGACGAGAAGTCAACTTTGTAGACTGCAATTAAAGTAGTAAAGATAATTTTGATTCGACAAATCTGGAAAAACATCAAGGGGGACGAGGAAATTTAAGGATAAAAACGCTTGTTGTGATCAAACTCCTAAATCTGGAGCACGGGTGTAATGCCACCAGTCTATCATTATGCTACTAAATCAAATGTCCTTACCAAACTGAAAACAAGTCGCACAAAGTGACTTTTCACTATGACCAGAAGACCTCGGAGACATTTACTCGACGGCTTGCTGCAGCTACAATGATTCGCACTATTGTTTTCGGATATTTACATCCTAGGTGTCTTCAAGGCAAGATTGAAAAGGCATTTTCTGTGTTAACGTGTACCTCTTCATCGTTTTCTATGAAGCAAGCGATACTGAGGCAAAACGCAAACATTTTAAGAAAAATACATTTTTCAACACAAACATTCGAAATTTTAAAACTCACAATTACTCATACCCATAATTACATTAAACTTATAATTCTATTCGTTTTTACAATGCATACAGAGGAAAAAATCCACATGTCAAATAAAATTTATTTGTCATGATTGGGGACCTTGGGGACGCATAAGTATCGTGAAAGTTTTTAACAAAAAATATTCCTTCGTGCTTGTAATGAAGGAATATTTGCTGTTAAAAAGTTTGTAAAAGAATAACTTGAAATAAAAAATATCACATTTTCGGTATAAAAGTAGCGAAAAGGATCAGTAGTTGAAAATCACTGTGACAACTATGTAGTATGTAAAATAAGCCGAGCTCGCAACACCGCAAAGGGTGGGGGGATTATGGTAACCTAGGAGAATTAATTTTCAACTTGAATCAACATTAGCTAGAGTTAAATCACCTGTGGCGGTGGTAACGGCTGTCGGCGGGCTATTATCTGGCAATCGCAGTTGCGGAGAGGTACTAAGTACGTAAGAACTGTTATTGTCGCGACTGCACAATGTGCCGACACCACTACTACTAGAACGCGGCTTTTCATTTCTAAATTTTGATAGTTTTGGTAATATTTTCTAATTGCCATACTGTGCGATAAGGCCTGTGCCTTACAGGGGGATGTTATAGGCTGGTGGTGAGATATATTCCTGTATAACCTTTAGAAAGACACCGCAGATACAAACTGGTTATGGCATATGGACTTCAAAGTTGAAATAAATATTTACTATGCTCTATGCCAATCCTTGCTTACTTATTGTATAACGTTGTGGGGTGGTGCCGCTCCTTGTTATCTTATTGAGCTGGAAAGAGCACAAAGAGCAGTTATTAAAGTTATGACTGGAAAACCAAGACAGTACCAAAAGCTCTATGAAGACTCAAATCTTCTTACCGTTAGGCAACTTTACTTTCTTAGTTCTGTACTTCGATACCATAAAACCATAGACCCGTCTTTGGTACCTCCTACTAAACGACGATTTCGGCCTCCTGTTCCCACTTATAAAAGAATCTTTGCTAGGCGGCAATATTTTTATATGGGACCATTTTTATATAGATACTTCAATGACGTACATATAATTATTAAATCAAATCGATATACAATCAAATCAAAAATAAAAAGTTGTTTGAATCAGCTTGATTACCATAAAACGGAAGAAATAATCAAAATTAAATAAACACCCTTTTTAACACGCACTCACGCACACACACACATCCATACATACACACACGCACACACATACATACACAAAAACACACACACTAATACCCTACTCAAACACATACACACACAGACACACTTTTTTATTGCATGCACATGAGTGCACTGGATGACCACATACACTCTCATTTCACATCACAAAATATGCATACGCCTGTAATATGCGGTATCTGGTGCAACTTATGTCAGCCAGCAACCTATCACTTGCACCATACGCCAAATACAACTGTGTAGAAAATATTTCCTTTGCACCCAGTTGCTAACCACAATCTTTATGTACCCTCAAAAATGTTTAATGCACTACCGGTTATTTTTATAAAGCTTAATACAATATTTTTGTGTTTCAGTAGAATTCATATTGTAACTATTGTTTACGGGGTGAAGGGTTGACTACCTGAGATACAGGAACCTAGTTCAGGTGTCAGCCCGCCATATTCTCCTATGATTATATTTAATTGCATGTTTTCTTGAATGGTGAGAATAAAGAAATTTATATTATTATTATAACGAGTTCATTGAACATGAAATCGGTCGGCGAAAGAAGCCCTAGATTGATTTATTGGCAACGATTTTCGATAAACAATAAATTTTATTAAAAATAGTCTAATATACCTAGTTTAATAAGATGGGTTATTCTTTTTCTTCTTATCAAATAGAATGTGAGATGAAGATGACAGTCAGACCTAACCTGGTGTCAGAGACAGTTTGAATTGAAACCACTTTATGGCCTTTGATATCGGAATATTTATTGCCATGAGTATTACGAACAGTTAGTATAATAATCCGTTATTTATCCATGTTGAGTTTGCCTACTTTATGAAAGTCGTTTAGCTTGAGGCACTGTGTATTTGTTCCAGGATTTTTATCTACCAGTAGTTTCATCATCAGCTTTTTAAACGTCCCCACCGAGGGGCACGAGTCTACCCGTATAGGGTGATTAGGCCTTAGTCGTCCACGCGGGCCCAGTACGGATGGGACGACTTTACACACAATCTTCGATTCTCCTCGCAGGTGTGCATGAAAGTTTCCTCATGATGTTTTCCTTCACCGTAAGAGCGTCGGATAACGTACATATATTTTCGAAAATTCGAAAACACATTGGTACGTGTCGGGATTTGAACCTCAGCCCTCCCGGTAGGAAGGCGACAGTCCACACCATTGAGCTACCGACGCTCTACCAATAGTTTATAATAAAGAAATCGCTGAATGAATTAAAAATTATGTAATGACCCCAATAAAATATATACTAACCCTTTCACTTTCGAACCTTGTTCTAGGTGTAAATTAGTCGAGGTACCGTAGTAGAGTGTGGTACTGCTTAACGACCACCTCGTTTTCCCGTCATGAATATTGAACAGTCGCAGGGACTCACTCGAAAGCTGGATATAGTTAATCTTCTTTTGGCCGGTTTAACAGGCGTTTTTAATTATAAAAGCTGAATTACCACTGCACGAATTTAACAATACAGGCATATGAAAAACAACAGTACACGATATCTGTTATTACAAAATGTCACACTGGATTTTATGCCAGCTTTTTAATAATGACATTACAACGCAACGCTATTTTGTATCAAATTAGATTTAACAAATTAGTTTTATTTCTTAAAACAAGGCAGTTATAACTTATAAAACATAACCTTTGATTGTTCCCGATACCCAAAACCCTGCTGTTACCATACATTTCATTCTACCTGCATTATTGTTTGTATTTTATGTTGTGCGAGTAGCCCTAATAATTTAACTTATACAGAATAAAAATTGTACATGTATTCAGTAAGTGAATTGTAATATTCTTTTGGATACAATCAAGATCTTAACCTGAACCCTGCTGTGCATGGAATAAATGCCAAGATTATTACAAACCCCATCCATTTTAGAATACAGGTTGATAGCTATCCATTTCTTTCAACAAGGTCTTAACCCGAGATAACAGGTTATAGGTCTCCTAAGCCCCTTAGGTAAACAATAAACTAACCAGTTGCACAATCACGAAAAATATTAACTACAAAATGTCCGACTTATTGTTCTATTTATAACATAAAATTGTTCATTAAAATATTGACCTTAACGCGTCATTAAATAGGTTCAAAATCAAAAGCACAAGCATGCTACTATGTCATTATGACATGTTGTGAGCGACGTAATTATAAATGAAAATTCTGCTGAACTGACGTGAAGGGCAGACTTTTGCCGCAGACACTTTTTAAGTGTGATTGTTTATTTAGTTAGTTTATTATTTATCTAAGCCTGTGCCAATTATTGCTTCAGGAACTAAACATAAGTGCTTAACATAATATTTATTTCATGGGAAGGTAATATCTGGGATTGTGAATCACATATTATTACACTTGGAACTACAAGATAAAACAAACAATTAGTATTCCTTAAAACTTCACAATAGCAATAGACAAGTCGCATCAACCAATGTTGTATGTGTTCAAGAAATTTAAAGCGTTAAAATTGCATTCTAAGACCATAGTTTCGTATTTACAAATTTAGGTGTTTACGAAACCTTCTTAACAATTAAATATGAAGCTCATGCAGATGTGTAATGCGTCAATTTAGAGGACCTGATCCAATCCATTGGTAACGTCAGAATAAAATTCAATTTTTAATAACTTTCCTACCCGCCAATCCCATAAAACGTGTCCCCAAAATCCAATAACTCATTAGTCAACGAGTAGTAGGTGTAGAAAAAACTGATCTTGGCAAAACCTTATTGTGTTAAACAATGTGTTGTCTTGAGCGTTTTAAATGGGGTAAGGCTCTGACTGTAACTATAGCAGACGCATAGCACTAAACAATGTTCACGTTCCGAAACTTTAGACTATTTGCAATTGAATTGTATGCAACAAAAAGGTGGGTTGCAATACTAGCGACGTGCCTGTGGGAGTGCGGCGAAGCGTTCCGGCCGGACCCGCTACAAACTTACCGCAACTTATATTCGATTCCATAATGGAATGAGGCGGGAATACGAACGTACAATTGTTTTGATGGTTTTTTCAATTTCATTCAGATTGGAAAAAAAAACTTTTGGCTGAATTTAAGTTCTAATAATTCGTGAGAATTATTGAACTATGGAATTTATTGGCATTCAAATCCCACCAAAAAAATCCATGAAAATGTTGCCAAGATGACCACATAAGGTTTGCGCATTGGTTTGCGCTATGAAAAATATATCAGATCTCATATAGAGCCAAGCTTCTGAATCTACACGACATAACTCTACCGACCCTGACTTCAACAAATTCTACATATCGGTTCGTATGTACGGCTTCGCCGTTTTGCTACCCTCGTGGGCGTGATGCAAATATTAAGTTCCTGATCGAAAGTAAGTATCGGAACAGCCATGCCATTCATATTTATTTTTACATTATATCGATTTTAATTTTATCATTTTTTACAATTTTATGATAATCGAACTGTTATGAAATTAATTGCCAATTTATATTAATCCTTTTAATTTATAATTTATTTTTTTAACTCAAACAAATGCTACTAACATATTTTTAAGTTCACTTTTGTTACTAACCATAAATGGATCATTGTTATCTGTAAAAAAAAAGAATTATTATTATTACATGTACTGATGTAAAATTTGTGGAAGTAAGGGTCGGTAGAGTTAGATCGTGTAGATTCTGATGACTGTAATCGGAATATCCATTTAAGTGTATAAGCATCTGTATTAGGAGACAATTCATATGTTGCTCTTGTTTTTGTTTAAAATATGGAAAAAATGAACATACCATGAAATATACTTTTTTCCTTTATTACGAGAAAATAGTGAATCACCGTTTATGATTATAACGTATAAAAAAACTACAGACTAGATATCGTTCAAACCAAATTTCGTTGTTAGATTAATAATAATGTAAATTATTAATTATTATTATTAATTTTATCTATCTTATAGATAAGAAAAAAGGGTGTGATATATAGACGGACAGACAGAAATTAGGAATCTACAATTTTATGTCGTTTGCCTACGGATCCCAAAAAACATAAAGAATGTATATACGGAATAGATATTGTCACTTCTTACGATTTTACGATTGTAAAAGAAATGGCCATGTCCAAATCGCCTGTGAAGGGTTCCGTAAAAGTGTCTGTGATATACGGACGCACAGACAGACATACAGACATGTCAAATATATGAGATTTCCTTTATTTGCCATGTGGCTACGAAACCCTTAAAATTGATGGTCTCGAAGCCGTCATCTTATAATCACGACATTTGTGGTTAGTACGAGTGCTCCTGCCATAGACTAATGCGGTTTCAGACTAAACCCAGATTCAAGTTTACCCTGGTTTTAGAGACCCTAAACTATTATATATCCTTTTTATCTTTGATGTTTATTATGATTTTAATTAAACTAATGTAACTTACATATTATTAATTATAACTCGATTTCGCTCTTAATGCGTTTCATTGACTATAGTGACATCCAAATTCACTTTCAAATTTAGACGCAAACCAAGTCACAAGCGAAATCTAGTCTAACGATTCAGCATGGTTTCTTTGTAGAAAAATATTGGACGACTTTTATAACAGTACGAAATATTTTTCATTTCTCCGCCTATGTGATTCTACAAAGAATTCCTTTGTTATTATAAAGAACGTTTGCGATATCATCGTTCATTGTCCAGACAATTACTCTCTGTGAAATATTTTAGTCGTGGCGTTCTTTACAATGAACAGGCTTATTAGTGATGATATTTAAAGAATTATTGGAGACGCAAAAAATTTTGAAGTAATTTATATTTTTATTAGAGAGGTACACTCTACAACAACCTTGATCTAAATATTAAATGCTTTCTAAATTATGATCTTAAAATAACTGTATTCGCTCATTGGTCTAGCGCTTATCTTAAAGTTTAGCTTGCTGTTTTTTACTAACTACTGACTTCTACTTAGGGCGTTGTGACGAGGGTAATGTGGTCGTGGTTTCGAATCCCACGGAGTGATCGCATAGTAACTATCTGCTATTTTTTCCTACATTGATTGGGACACTGCAGTTTTAAACATCTGATTTTGTGCTTTGGAAAGCACGTGAAGGCGTTAGTCCTAGCATAATCCTAGTTTGGTAGTCGTTAATACTAATCTATCAATCTGCCTTGGGTCCGCACGGTGGGTTTCATCCCAAACTTCCTGTTGATATACCGAAGAGGAAGGTCTGTGTTCTACATTGGTAAATTATAATAATACTACAACAAACCCTTCGCAGATCCTTAGTAATAAAAACTTTTCAATACTGATAATACAACATTTCTTACCTCGAGCTTAGTATGAACACTTAAACGTAATGTGCTCAACAACTAAGTATTCAATAGTACCTTTCTAATAGACACTATGTAATCCATATTTTAACATTCGGGCCTCAAGCCAACTTCAGCAGCATCAGTGCATAAAATCTAACTAGGCTCTGAACAAATCTTTGACTGGACGCACGTACAAACACTTATAACAGATACATTCACAGACATTTGTGTTTATCTGGAAATACGCACTTATATAAGCAAATGTATGGTTTAATTTTCCAGCATTGATTTAACATTTATTAATTAACTACATGGTCATTCAATTATGTCATTCTGATATAGCTCACTGGTTTTATAATTTACGCGTATACATAAACAGACTTTCTCATGAGGTTTATCGTGTCCCTTACATTTTGTTTGTTAGCATGATTAACTAGAATTGACGGAGCGTTAATTCAGATCTGTCAGCCGGGTGCGCCCTACCTAATTATCGTCATTCCGACGCTCGTATATATATATATTATTTATCTTTCGAATAACACAGACATTAAACTTTGATAAATCAAGCGTGTCACGGCCCACTTAGTTTGGCTTAAGCTTACGTTCTGTGTTAAATCGCGTGGTTGTTTCAGGTAATTGACGGCAGCAGTAATTACTCAGAGTACAGGAACAGCTCTTTTATTTAGAAAGCACGCCTCAAAAGCTTTATTGTAAGTCTACTGTCTTTCCTACTCTAGTTATGGAGGGATCTATTGCTAGTACGAACCTGGTAAATAGTAATGTTGAACCATAAATATTTCGGCGGTTGCTTAACGTTTGTCAGATTGCAATGTGGATATAGTTTGGTTTAATTACGATAATTAATTAAGGCATAATCTCTACCAATATATAAAGCTGAAGAGTTTGTTTGTTTGAACGCGCTAATCTCAGGAACTACTATTCTATTTGGAAAATTCTTCAGTGTTAGGTAGCTTATTTATCGAGGAAGGCTAAGTGTTATCACGCTACGAGCAATAGAAGCGGGCAGCAATGAAGGATGTTTCAAAATGGGGGGTTTTTTCATATAACATAACAATACCTAATAAAAAACATCTCAAATAAAAAAAATAGGTAAAATAAACGTTTATTTTTCTTATAACACTATGAAACAGAAAAATAAAGGTAAAAAAAATCTTCTTATGTTCACAATGACTTCCTTATTAACTATTATCATAATTATATATAATTTTTTACATCTAGTTTTCCTTAGCTTAGGCTTAATTGGAATCATTTATCTCATAAATTAAAATGTGCTGATATTTAAATATTCGTTATGATGACTATTTGATGGATCTGCGGTTACCAAGTCTCCTCCCTAGCATGGTAGCTATGGTCGTACTATTAAGATATTTATACCTTATTTGAATGAGTCTTAGAATAATAATTTAGTTTTTGAACTACGATTACTTTTAGATAAATATTTAACCAAGTTCTATTTCTATTAGATGCCTAATTTTAATAAAATAATTATAGGTTCAAAAGATACTCATCGTATACGTACCGTCTATTTTAAAAGTCTGTCCCCTAGTTGCTGAGAAAATTACTAAAATATGCGCGCTTTTATTTAAAAACAAAATTAAATAGCTATCTACATTCTCTGAACAAAAAGCTAACAACAAAGACGCTTGATATTTTTTCTTTGTACAAATTACGACTTTTGAAAAATTCCACTTATTTGATAACAGGCAAATAAAACAGGTCATGATATTATTCCTGTATTTCACATTTGAAGATCAAACTGTGAAAAGGCTTAGCATATAAGTTTATTAAAGGCTTCTGCTACTAACCTCGAATTCTATATTAATTTAAACTTACAGTTTTACCCTGATGTTGATGTAATGACAAAATGTACAATAAATACTTACCTAGATAGATATATTATGAGAAAACTTAAATGACTCAGTTTTGGCAAAAATGTGTATCTGAAGTCAAATTGTTTTACAAATAGATATTCATTTATGAATTATATAACTTTGATAGCAAGAATTGCGGAAAATCCAATTAGCTTTGTAACAATTATTCTGGACAAACGTACGTATATTTAAGCTGGTGTACACAAATGCCATTTAATAATGGTTATTTTACTATCCTAAACGGCATTTGGATATGGCTCCGAAAGGGCTACACTGCTCAATTAATGTATTCGCGAATGGGCTATGGTAGACTTCAAATCGTCGGATACACAGTTCTGTATTAATATTGCGGAGTCTTATACAAATTTTCATGACCTATTTGGGGCTGAGAGAAAAAGTCCAAAATCTACAAAATACAATTTATTTTTCGTGACAAAAGTCCGGTATACCAATTTTAGTTTTCTACCTTGACCCTGCAGTCTAAGGGTTAATTAAAGGTTAATTACGAGTATCATAAAATTATCTTAGGTTCTAGGTAGTATCTAAATAAGTGCACTAATTATCTTAGGTTCTAGGTAGTATCTAAATAAGTGCACTAAAACGAAATTATCTAGGTTCCAATACCTGTAATATTATTTTCCGCAAATGCAAGTATTTTCACATCATTTATAAAGGTCAGAAGTGGTGTTCAAACGCCAATTTTAAGGCTCTATCTACAAAGTTGGCTCATGAATATTGAACACGGCGCAGTCCGCTGAGTCCACCAGCGATACGCCTCCACACTGCATTAACACTACTATTTTCACAATGGCTATTTTCAAAGTGAAATCAATGGTACATTCACAGCAGAGTTGACTTATCCCCAGAGATCCCGCCGATTGTAATTTATTTCTACTCCGAATGAGAGTGGGGCTATAAAGAGACGCGAAATAGGCATGACTTAGTAATGTAGTCTGCGACTTTTGTTGCTGTACTCGCATATTAATATTGGTGCTTTAATAGCTTTCATTTTACCATCAGTGTTGTTGAATGTAGGAAATCTATTTCCTTTAAAAGTTAAATGTATATTCCAACATAAATATGTCCTAAAAGTTTTCCTACATCATCATCAGCTATTAAAAGTCCCACCGAGGGCACGAGCCTACCCGTATAGGTGATCAACCCTTAGTCGTCCACGCGGGCCCAGTGCGTGTTGGCGACTTCACGCACAACCTTTGAATCTCTTCGGGCTTGCGCAAGGTTTCCTCACGACGTTTCCTCACCGTAAAGAGCGTCGATAACGTTCCTATAATTTCGAAGTTTCGAAAACACATTGGTAACGTGGTGGGATTTTAACCTCATCCCTCCCGGTGGGAGGGCAACAGTCCACACCATTGAGCAACTGACACTTTATAATTTCCACATATTTGAGTAAAACTTACCACAAGAACTAAGGTTATCGCAATTGCTTAGAATCAGGACGCGAAGTAGAAGTGGGCCGATCGTGTCCTCCAGACGATTATATGGTCGATGAGCCGAAACGTGTAAGAATGCGACCTCGCTCAGGCAAGCACAGCGTGGGACATCCGCGTTCATGGACAGACGATTTGAGAGGGTGGCTGGTGAAAGCAAAAGATGTGGATGCACAGGACCGGTACGGTTGGCGTTCATTGGGAAAGTATGATAGGACAGCGCAAAGTGGCGTTCTATCATCTCTTTCACTAAATTGTGAGCTTAATTTATTTATTTTATGCATATAATGTAGCATAATATAATACCCCACGCCTCCAATAGACATACTCTTAAATATCCCTTTAGATATTGTTTCCTAACGTTGATTTATTAATGACATTAAAACCTTGGTTTTATTTATTTTCTTCTATCTACTTATACCTAAAGCCATCGCCAAAAACGGTCTAAAAATCCTCAAATCCTAGCTTAAAATGCAAAAACATATTGTAATTTGAAATATACTTTGAGGTTTGAGTAGACTTGAGGCTGGCCGATTAGGAAAGTTTCATCTGGCGGACGTAGTTCAGAAGGAGTACTTTAAATTGCTTCCCACTTCTTTACAAAAGTTTTAACACTATGTGGTTGCCTTCTTAACACAATCTAAAAAGAAGTTGGGAGAGAGCCATATTAAATTATTCCTTAGAAAATCTTGTGATTCTGTTTCCCTCATCAATCATCATCATCTACTCATTATACGTATAGTATAGGGGCACGAGCCACCGTGAAGGGTGTATAGGCCTTAGTCATCCAACAGCCCAGTACAGATCAGCCGAGTTCACGCACAATGCGTTGAATCTCTTCGTATCAATGGTTTCGAAACACATGATACCTGGCGGGATTTAAACCTGCGCCCTCCAGATCGGAAAGCAACAGTCCACACCAGCATTAAGCCACAGTTACTCCATCATCATCAATCTATTCATCATATATCACCATAACATGGCATTATAATTATAGATGGGAAGCGCTGTAAGTGAATAGTTACTTTAAAAATAATTTATGAGTTATAATGTAAATTCATGAGGTAAAAAATAAAATTTAAATATTACTCATCGATTCACACTCGGTATTTTTTATTCTAATGTAAATATTTAAATAATCTAAATATTTTTTTTAGTTTATTTATTTAACACAAATATTTCAATACAGTTACGATAGCAGTTTCAAAATAAGATTACTTAATTAGCACAAAATCAGCATCGTTGGCCCACATATTAAAATACAAGAATGTTAAAATTGCAGGTCTTAGTGTGCCACAAAGTAAAAGAAAATTAAAATAATTAAATTAATTGTTCATGTGAGTATACTGGAAGGTGTATCTATATACTCGTATTATAAGTCAGCGCCTACCTATTAACCAAGTTCATTTATAACTAGCCTCATCAGTAGTTGTATGTGAGGAACAAGAAAACACTGTTTACGTATCTGCGTTTATTACGAGACTGCTGAGTATGTCAATGTTACATTGGTGGCGGTCTTACACAAAACTTATTATCGACATACCCTATAGTTCATACATAACACCTCTCTACTTAAATAACACTAAACCTGACCCTACCGTTTATTAACAAGTACAATTTATTTTTACAAGCTAAAGCAAGTGTAATTATTATAACTTCTTCTTCTTACGTTACGGTCTTACGTTACATTACTAAATAGTTACAATTTAGTCAAATTCTATGTCTATGCCATAACGCTGAACAGGGCGCCTAAGTCTAGAGGACTTAGGGCGAGCTAAGGGCGCGGCGGCGGCCACTTCCCGTGAGGGGGTGCCCGGCGCGCACTCCGCCGCGTCTCCCGTCGCCTCCGCGTCGGCGCTCACTGCTGGCTGAGATGGCTCATTGTTTACGTCAGCCACTACGTCTGTACTTTCAGTAACCATTGAACCAGTTGTGTTACAATTTTTATCAGGAATTTCGGGATGTTCCACAGATAAAGGGGCAACTATGGAAGCTCTGAATCCTCGCTTTAATTGATCTATATGCCTATGTGACTCATTACCTAGACTGTCCCTTACCTTATAGTTGGTAGTACCAATACGCTTTACGACTTTACCTGGTACCCAATTTTGACTACGCCCGTTGTGATATTCCCTAAAGTATATTTGATCTCCCTCATGGACCTCCCTAGATGAGCCCCCGCAGCTTCAACTTGCTGGTGCTGAGCCCGCTTGACCCGTGACACACGGTTCGGTCTCAATGTGTCTAATCGAGTTCTTAAAAGCCTACCCTGTACGATCTTGGCTGGACATTCACCGGTTGTTGCGTGCTCAGTGGTTCTGTACAATAATAAAAACCTATCTAGAGCTGTCTCAATATCTATTTTATCCCGTGCAGCTTTCTTAATAACAGATTTGCATAATTTTACAGCGTTTTCTGCAGCGCCATTTGATGAAGGGTGATAAGGTGCCGTGAAAAATTGCTCAATACCGTTACTTTTCAAAAAGGATGTAAATAAAATACTACCGAAAGGAGGACCGTTGTCTGATACAATCTGACTAGGAAGACCAAACTGAGAGAAAAGTCGCCGCAAATGTCTAATGACTTCCTCTGCATTCGTTAATTTCATTTTAAAAATCTCTATCCATTTTGAAGTCGAGTCTATTACTACCAGAAATTTTAATCCATAAATAGGGCCTAAGAAATCTATGTGCAGACGGCGCCATGGCTTTTCTATATAAGGCCACGGACTAGGAGCATGCGCGTGAGGCGCTGACGCAAGCGCGGCACATGTGGCACAGTGGCGGCACACTCGCTCAATCGCCTCATCGATTCCCGGCCACCACACGTAACTTCGAGCCAGACTTTTCATTTTCACCATACCAAAGTGTGTTTCATGTAATTCTTTTAACACATTTTCCCTATACTTTTCAGGTACTATAACTCGGTGTCCCCACATTAGACAACCCAATTCTAAATAAATTTCTTTTTTTCTATTAAAGTAAGGTTGCATTTGGACCATATCAACTTCTGATGGCCAGCCATCATTAACATAATTTACTATTCTACTCAATAAATTGTCATTAAGCGTTTCCATTTTAAGCTTATTATAATCTAAAAGTAAAGCATCCCGTGCAAAATGCAAATAGGTTTGTTCCGGTCTTTCCGTATGCGCACTTGCTACGGGCAGTGGTAAGCGTGACAATCCGTCCGCCCAATTATCATTTGTTCGAACATATTCTATTTGGAAATTATATGCTGATAATATAATTGCCCATCGTTGCAACCTGCTAGCTGCCATTGATGGTACACCTGTTTTAGGGCCAAATATAGTCACCAAGGGCTTATGATCTGTACGCAAAAGGAACTCCCTACCATAAAGGTATTGGTGAAACTTTTTAACTGCAAAAATGATAGCGAGCGCCTCGCGTTGTATTTGACTATAATCACGCTCCGCGCCGGTGAGCGCACGAGAGGCATAAGCAACCGGTTTCTCGTTTCCCGCGCTCGGCTGCGACAACACCGCGCCTACTCCCACCGCACTTGCGTCACAAGTTAAAATCAAACGTTCCTTATCATCGTAATGCCTTAGGATGCGCGAACTAGTTAATAGTGATTTAACACATTCAAAGGACTCCTGGGCGTGTTGATTCCATTTCCATGCAACAGATTTCTTTAACAACTCGTATAAGGGAGATAAATGTGAACTAAGATTTTTAATGAATTTACCGTAAAAATTTACCATTCCTAAGAACGAACGAAGCTCAGATACATTTTTGGGCTTAGGCAACTCAACAATGGCCTTAATCTTTTCCGGATCTGTTCGGATACCATTCTTATCAATAATATGCCCTAAATACGTAACCGAACTTGAAAAGAAAACACACTTGTTTTTATTTAATTTAAGGCCATATTCATGCAACCTACCAAATACTGCATCTAACGATTTTAAATGAGCTTCCTTATCACCGCTAATTAATAAATCATCGCAAAAAACTGCCACTCCTGGAATGTCCCGTAACAAATTTACCATTATACGTTGGAAAATTCCAGGACTTGACGAAAGTCCATACACTAATCTATTATATCTGAACAACCCTCGATGTGTGTTAATCACAGTATATTGTTTGGAATCATCATCTAGTTCAATTTGATTGTAAGCGGCTGATAAATCGATTTTACTAAAATACTCGCCTTTCCTAAGGCTTGCAAATAAATCCTCAGCCCGAGGCATTGGAAACCTGTCTACCATTAAAGCGGGATTCAGAGTTATTTTATAGTCAGCACATACCCTTATTTTGCCATTCGGCTTTGCCACCGGTACTAAAGGCGTGGCCCAATGTGAAAAATCAACTGGTTCAATCGTACCGTTCCTGAGCATCTCATCCAGCTCTGCGTCGACGCGGTCCCTGAGCGCGTAGGGCAGAGGGCGCGCGCGGCAGTACACCGGCACGGCACCCTCGCGCACACGCAGCTTGGCGCGCCCGCCCGTGTACCTCCCCAGAGACCCGTCAAACAACTTAGCATATCTGTTAACAAGCACATTTATATCGTTATCACAACTGTTTACAAATTTTAATGGTACCGCACTGTTACTGTTACTACTGGCGTCGGTGCCCACTATCGGGAATTGTATTCCCAGTTCCGCTAACCATTGTCTACCTAATAGACTGGTAGTGCCCCCTTTAATCACATAAAGATCCAATGACTTACACTTTGATCGATACTTTACTTTGGTATTAATTATGCCTAGGGGTTTTATATTACTACCGTCATAAAATTTAAGTGACAAATTACATTTTTGTAACGGTAAACCTTTGAAATGATGCAAATATGTCTTATAACTGATACAAGTACATGCACTACCAGTATCTACCTCCATGACTATACGTTGCCCGTTAACAATAACTGGAATGCTCACCGCTGGATAGTTTTTTAGGGACATTTGGTAAATCGCTTCCTCTTCTGAATCCGACGACACACCATTTCCTTCCTTCTCACCCGTGTCGGCCACAAAATGGTTTCCGTGGGACTTCCTCCCGTAGTGCTTGGGCCCTCCTTTCTTTGTTCTCTGGTGGGCCCGCCCCGCCATCCTGTTACTCTTCTCAGGACACACACGACGTAGATGACCCATTTCATTACAATTGCTGCACACATATTTCTTGAATCTACAGCTACTTAACATATGGTTCCAGCCTCCACACGCCGTACATCGATCTTCACCCTTGGTACTGTGCTGTCCCGTCGATACCGCATGAACAGCCACCGTTGGCCGATATTCACTGCTTTCGACCACCGCCGCATTTTTCTCGGCTGCTTCCAGTACCTGGGCGAGATTTACCGCCCTCGCAAATGTTAATGCGTCCTCCGCAAATAACCGCTGGCGCATGACGTCACTCGATATTCCACATACAAATTGGTCCCGTAGATTGTCCTCCAAGGTCTGCTGGAACTCACAGTACCGCGATAATCTTTTCAATTCCGCCACGTACTGTGCTACAGCCTCACCAGGCTGCTGTCTCCTCTGTCGGAACTTATACCGCTCTGCCATGATTGAGGGCGACGGTTGCAAATGATTTTTCAAAATACCGACAATATCCTCGAATGTATGGCTTGACACAGGTTCAGGACTCGTCAAATTCACCATAAGCTCGTATGTCTGGTCGCCTACTAACGATATTAATGTGGGCAAGTGCAAATCTTCCTGAATTTTGTTTGCCTTAAAATACATACGTAGCCGCTCACAGTATGCCGACCAACTGCCGCTCCCTATATCGAACTCCTGTATTCTTCCAATCGACATTATCCTTCCTTGGCCTTGGTTCTTGCTTAAAAAATATCCTCCAAATCGTCGCCAGTTAGTATGTATGTGGAGGAACAAGAAAACACTGTTTACGTATCTGCGTTTATTACGAGACTGCTGAGTATGTCAATGTTACATTGGTGGCGGTCTTACACAAAAACTTATTATCGACATACCCTATAGTTCATACATAACAATCAGCAACCCATTCTTAAAAATATACCTAAACTTGCTTAAAACCTACATTCTTCCAGTATATTATCTTTACATTATGATTATTATTCACATGAGTGATTTGGCATCAGCATTGTTCAATATCAGAAAATTGCTATCCCGTAATTCATTTATCAGTTTAAAGGCGTTGTTGTTGCATGAGTAAAAAGCAATTGAGTAAATGCATCAATCCCAGGGATTGGCCGTGTCCGATATTAAAAAGAAGCTGAGTGGATGCCGGCATAATCTACGGCCGGGGTTATAGCCGTCGTTATTGTAAGCTTTAACGGGATTATTAAGTAAGTAGCCTTAATGTTCCTTAAGTGAATGGCTTTTGGTTTGTTAACAGAATAATTTATAAAGAATGAAATCTACTTCATCACTGTGAATAGTGTCAATCCTAAATCGTTTTTATAATCCTTATTTGATGCCAGATTAATTTAATGTAGTGTCCTGAATCTCAGCAAAAATATTTGATTTCATTGGCTTGGGTACGCCGAAAGAATGGAGTCGGAACAGGCTTCAAAGAGAGCGTATGTGGCGTGGTCGTGCCAGATAGGTGAACAGATAAAGTCTAGAGAGATGTAATGTCATCTGTAGACGCCAAACTCGCAGCAGATGGCTGAAGAAATCAAAATACAGGATTGAGTTTCGTTGAACCAGCGTTATTAAGTGATGCTTGGAATTATTTACTAATCAGTATAATAAAATCATTTTGCAGTTGATAGAGACGTATGGGAGAAGGAGACTTAATGCACCGACCCCCAATAAAATCAAATGGGATAATGGATAGAGAATGTCGGTGAATTGCAAGAATGACGTTTCAGTAGTTTCTTCTAATGACATATGTTTTTTAAATCTCTTCAATAATGGAAAGACCTTATCATTCGTAATATTTGGACCATAAGTATTTGAATTAAATAGGTATATTTTCACGATTGCGGAACAGGTTGTTATGCCGAATAATAAACGAGACGTTGACTAAACGCAACATACCTGTTTTTATCCAACTATGAAATTTATTTTTGTTTCTCTTATTATTTTTAGCGATCTTTGACCTGCTGCAGTACACTGCTGGACAAAGTTTTTCCTTAATTAGCGCCAGATATCCATAGTTTTAGTCATTCAGCCTCCACCTTCCCGGGTCGGTTTAGGTCCTACGATACCCTTGCCGAGATGCGGTATACACATACACGCCAAAATTGTCTACCCCTACAACCATAGGTTCTGCAGCATATGTCTGACTGAAACTGAAGGAATGATAAAAATTATCGTCATCCAATTAAGAAAATAGGTAATGGTATTTTTGTATGGAATATATATTATGACAGTATAAGTTATAAGAAAATTATGATAGTACAGGATTAAATGAGTAAGTTTGGGTTATTTTTGTTAAACAAAATATATGTAGATATATATTTGTGCTATTGTAGAGGCAAACAGGTAAATGTAAAGGTCAATGTGTAGAAAGCTCATGCGTTGCCAACACTTTTCAAGAAAATATAAATTACATTTATGAATACCCCAGAAATATTTGAAAAACAAAACGAATGAAATTTCAAAGAGTCTAATTTGAAATTAAAAGTTAGCGATCCTTAATTAAACAGATATGAATGAACTAAGAAAGATACGTGTATTCGCAGTAAAGAAAATTGGAATCCATTCTTGAAAGATATTTACTTAATTTAAATATATTATAACTAATTCTATAATTTACTCGATGGTGGACTCGATACTGACTCGTCTAGGTAGGTACCAACGCAGTGCTAGATATCGACCCGTGAAAAAAGAGTGCTATGCACTTTTGTGTTTCGGGGCATAGTAGCTAGTGACATTAGCAGGCTGGATGCTGGATAAGAAAAGAGGAGGACCGGTATATCTGGCGCAAAATTAGGAAGACCTATGTCCGGCAGTAGACTACAACAAGTTGAAAAGAATAAAAAGAAACTATGAAGTTGTCCTTATACTTTTTTTCTTGTTATATGTTTTCTTTTTTAAACATTCATTTCTGGTACTAAACATGTTTACAATAAACTTTTGCTTCATTTGATTGTTCATCCTTAATATACCTACGTCTTTTATATCTGCTTTGGAGTAACATACTTCAACTATAACCTTAAGCAATCTCATCTCCGAGCAATACCGGTGATAATCACAACGTAATCATTTCGCAATTTGCGATACGCCTGAAGCCATCTTGTCAATGACGGGAGCGCGTTTAAGAAGATATTTCTTTTCTCGCTCAGTTAAGAAATTGATCGCGGGCGCTTTTTATTATCTAACGTAATAAAAACTGTCTATTATTAGAAATCTTTAATAAAAGTTCTAATATCCAAAGAGTATTATTTATCTCATCGAAATGTTTGCCTCCTGGTAAAGCCTTGTTATTGCTGCATATCTGATAAAATATAAATTTAATCATTCAGTGACATTCATACAACGCCATCTAGCCCTAGCTTAAGTCTTGTTTAAGCAAAATTTGTATTTTGGGTATTAAATGTATTTAAGTCGTACACCTTTATGATTATGCATTGTGCATATTTTTCTATACAATAAAATCAATGTTAATTAAGTTCATAGATTGCCAAGGTTATAAAAACACAGTTTCATAATTGTATTCTGAAATAGATATTCTTCTCATACTTTTATTTTAGACATATTTTGTTCTTAAAGACATATAACTATTTCTAACTACGCTGATAAACAGTAAGTTACAGATTTCAAAATTTTCGAATATGCAGAGATTTAATTTTTACAACAAACTTACCGTTTATTTTAGTGTCATATTTTTTTGTAGCAATGCATTATTGATCTGGTGAGGTAGTAATCTAAATTTGAAGCAAAATAGTGTTTTATATTCAAAATTCGTTCTATTTTAAAATCACTGCCCAAAATATTTAAACTTTGCATTATCAAATGAAAAATATGTTTCTACTTGAGGTCAATCCTACGTTTGTGAATTAACTTCGAGGAAATTCGCTTTCAATTTATATTCCTCTGTAAGCACAATTTGCAATCAGTAAAGCCTGTTCCTGTACTCTGAGGAATTATTTGGTTGAGCCATTAAGTTTATTGTTATACATGGGTTATGTTTTATTCATGTCCAATTTATAACTTTGCAGTAAACAAGACATGTTTCTATAGGATGCGGGATGAGGATGGAATGATTTAAGAAGTTTTTGATATGCTTACTAAAGTCTCAATATAATTTAGGTATATCTCGTGTAATAATATTTTGTGCAATGTATAAAATTATAGGTTTTAATGACCAACATCTTTAATCCAATTTTCTTAGACAATAATTAGCTAGTTTCGTCTTTACGTAATACATATATACATCTAAAGGTACTTATAATTTTAAAATATTTTTTTTGTTACAATCATCATTACAGTCGTACAGTTTACTGCTGAACCTACCTACTTGACCTCCTTTGGTGAACAGATAACGGTTCAACCAGCGATGCTGTTCCAGAACAATTTAGAGAAATGGCCGTTTTTCGGAAATATGCACACGTGCCTATGACTTATGAAAAAAGCTTGAGATCCATAATTTCATCCACAATACATAAGAGTAACTGCCTCTAAGATAGAGCGGTGAGTGTAGATTTTTGTTTGATCCGGGGAAAATCACAGCAATTTTTAAGTAAGGTCAGGATCTTTGTTGATTAATTTGACTAACTTCTTTTCCAGAAGATTTTTTAAGACATAAAATTAATCTAATAATGCCTAAGTATTACCTACTATGTATTAAAAAAATGTATATCCATATGTATGTGCAACTTTGTAATTTTACTTTTTACCTGAAAATAAAGCACTACAATTTTCGAAAAATCTATTCTCAATATAACGTTTTTCTTTGGGATCTTGCTTATATGTCGTCGGAACCCATATCCAAACAAGTGATAGGCCTTTCGGAAAATACCAGTTTCAACCAAACGTTACCCACCCGTGAATTCTGCGATACACATTTTTAACATTATAATATTCGATCCAAGTAAACCTCACCATCAAAGGGATAATATGCGCGGGCAGGCCGGGAGGTTCGGTGCTCAGCCATGAATAAATACTGCATATTTGTAGACTATGACTGAATATTATTACCTCAAAAATTTTTGTAGGTAATGTTACGTTGATGGATGAACGGAAACCAATTGTATGTACTTGGCATATGATTAAAACACCGAAAAACCTACCTGAGTAGGCACATAAAACCCTGTCCATGTGAAATTTCAATAAAATATGAAAAATTTAGACTATTTAATAAACGCACATACAAGAGCTCCATCATTGTGAAAATAAAATAACTGATTATATTACTCAAATATCGACATGAGGTGGTTTTCAAAGAAATAGACTAGGTGGTAGACTCGGTACTGAGTCGTCTAGGTAGGTTCCAACGCAGTACCAGATATCATCTCGTGAAACAGGGTGCTGTGAACTATTGTGTTAAAAAGCGCTGCCATGTGTTGATACAGTAAATCAACCACAGGGCAGCATATGCTGAGGCAGGGTCCTTTCGGCAAGTAGAAACGTTGCATTTAGTTTTGAATAATCTTTCTTTCATCTGTCTTTTATTTTTTTTGTTTATGTGATTTTTTTTTCTTATTAATTTTTAATATGTGTTTTTTTTATTAGATTTGGCAAACTTCTTTTAAAAAAAATTATTAAGTGTTTCGATTTTTTTATACTGTCTTGTAAATGTGTTTATGATGTTGTTAGATGTAATGTTTTTATTTGTTAAATAAAAATATTTCTTTCTTTCTTTCTTTCTTTCTTTCAAGAGATGAGGGTACTAGTGAATTTAGCTGGTATAAGAAACCTAACATCTGTTGCCTCTGGTATCGGGCGAAGTGCGGTATTAACTGAAAATAAAAACTGTCGATTAGTCAGGGTAGGCATATCACTTACCATCAGGTGAACGTTTTGACCGTCCTGTACACTATAACATAAAAAAATAATAGACTCAGGAACTGTAAAGGAAGTACGACACTGGTTTTAGTCGGACTGTTACATTTAAAAAGAGTGAACATCAATGCACCTCCTTAGTAACTTACATTATTTCGTGATTTTCTCTTTAATTGAGCATAAAATTATAATTAATCTAAGTAATTGTGCTTGTTTATGGTGAATCTTAGGCTACTCATTCGTCGCGCTCATAAACCAAACTGCTGTCATGAAATAGTCACAATTAACATGTGTCCCTACAAGCATTATGTACCCAAAATTGTTAAAAAGGGCTCATCAAGGAAAATGACAAAAGAGTAACAATGTTTCTGTAATAAAGTTTTTGTAAGGTAAATAAAGTAAAAATATATTAATCTTATGCATTGATATTCTTGTGTTAATAACTTCATATTTATTTACATAAATTGTATGTCCAAAATTGTATGTACCTACTTTACAAATGTACGAAGAGGGTGACAGAAAATCGGGAAACTCACGTACATTTGATCTTATAACACAAGAATTTGCGTGAGTTATTTGCCGACTTGGTCTTCCGATGGCATGCAATTCAATTATGTGAATGACTTGTGAGAAGGGAGCACTCGAGAAAATTTAAGAGGAAGCTTTTGAATTACGTCGAAAAAAACATTTCCTTATAGCACAAGGTTTTAACGCTCAAGAATCATGGTCTTTTGAAGCCGAAACCAAAAAGCTTATTTCTTATATCTTCTTCTTAAGATGGCAAGAAAGTTAGTAACTTAAATTAATTAAATCTGATTTTTATATCCAATATTTTTCTGTACATAGTAAATAAATACAAAATGATGAATTGTGGGGAGTTTTGTCGAATAAGTGAAGTTATTATTGGAAATTCGTATTGAATTTCCAATAATAACCCCACCTCATAGCTCATTATTCTTCTTCTTTGAATTAAGTTTCAAACGCTCTAACTACTCCTTTACTGTGGCGAGTATCCATGGCGGTATCACTTACCATCAGGTCATTCATCAGTCTAATCGTTTGCCTACGTATAAAATGGAAAAAAGGAAATTTTATTGACAAGTTATTCATTTTCACTTTGATCTAAAGCTCAATTTTTCGAAACATAATTTTAATATTTCTTAAGATTATTTTTTTATATTTTAATAAAAAAAAATTAACCTAAAAACTTATCAACTCCACGATGCACGAGACAGACTCGATAACTTTGTCGGCTATATAGGTACCCGCAGTGCCAGATATTGTCCGTGAACAGGGGTGTAATGCACTTTTGTGTTTCGGGATGAGGGACTGTATCTAGTGAAATAACCGGGTATAAGAGATTTCTATATCTATTGTCTAGGATGATGGGGCGTGCGGCATTGATGAAGGATACGACTGTCTATCAGATGATGGTCTCCTTCAATGCCGCCTCTGTCTGGTTAGAAGTATCACTACTATCAGGTGAGCGTTCTGACCGTCCTGTACAATTAAACATAAAAATTGGCAAGCGCGAGTCGGACTCGCCCGTGTAGGGTTCCGCAGCAGCCAGTAATATAAAATAAAGTATTTTGATTACTTAGGCACTAGTACAGCTTTAATATGAAAAAATAGTGGTTCACCGTTTATGACGTATATAAATAAAACTAACACACCAGAAATCGTATCAAACTAAATTTCGTTGTTAGATTTAGTGGCAATGTACACCATATATATTTTTTGATTTTATCAACCCCATAGTTTAGAAATAGAAGGGGGGGGGGCACATTTTTCAACTTTGAAAGTGCAACACTATCATTTGTAAAAAAATGATATTAGGAACTCCTTTATGGAGCTGGAGCACATGTAATCGTTTGTGTGTACAGGCCTCCATCAGGGAATTTAATGTATTTGAGACTACTATGGAAGAAGTATTAAGAAAAATAAGTTCATCTAGTAAAAAAGTTATTGTTTGTGGTGATTTTAACATTAACATTTTAGAAAATTCACCAAATACTGTTAGGTTTCTAAATCTTTTTAAATCATTTAATTTAATTAATCTTTTTAATGAACCTACAAGAATTACTTCAATCTCGGCCACTTGTTTAGACAACATTTTTTGTAATTTTGATATAAATGACAAGAGTATAATAAATTTCATTAATTCTGATCATAGCGGACAGATGGCATCGTTTGAGCACCGTCTTGCCCCAACTTCATGTAATTTTGTTTGTCGGCCAATTACAACATATCGCATAGAAAAATTTAAGGAAAATATATCTAGCAAGTTGCCTTTATTAACTTATAGTAATGAAAATGTCGATGAACATTATAATAAATTATTTAGTGTAATTGAAAAGGAATTTAATGGTACATTTCCAAAAAAACATGTCAGATTAAATACTTTAAAATCTAAATTTAGCGACTGGGCCACTACTGGTATTTATACAAGTAGAAAAAAGTTATTTGAATTGTATGATGTTAAGGCTAATACTAATGACCCTGTTATCATAGAGTATGTTAGAAATTATTCAAAATTATTCAAAAAAGTTTGCGCAGTAGCTAAAGCTAATTATTTTAAAAATAAAATAATCAATGCTACTAATAAAAGTAAAGTTTCGTGGAATATCATCAATAAGGAGACTTGTAAAAATAAAACACAAGATAACAAGATCTCACTGAATATTGATGGCAGGAGTCTTGATACTGACTCTCAGGTGGCAGATGCATTTGAAAAGTTCTTTACTAATATTGCTGTCACTGTAACTAGTAAATTAAATTCAAATCCTCATCTTGCTGTTTCTCTCCTCAAGTCACATGTTGATGAGTGCAAAACGTCTTTTAGATTTACACATGTAAATGCAGGGATAATCATTAGAACTTTTAAAGAGTTAAATATTAAAAAAACAGAGGATTTATGGGGACTCTCTACAGAAATACTTAAAAATATAATTATATGTATTGCTCCTCACTTAGCTGTTATTTTTAATCAGTGTGTTGACCAGGGCAAATTTCCAAATTTGATGAAATTCAGTAAAATCATACCTTTATTCAAATCTGGAGAAAAGAGTGACCCGTCTCACTACAGACCTATCTCTATTCTCCCAGCTCTAAGTAAGATATTTGAAAAAATTATATTTAATCAATTATTGTCTCATTTCAACGTAAACAAACTATTACATAGCAATCAATTTGGATTTACTAAAGGCAGATCCACTACTGATGCAGGAGTGGCACTAATGAAACATATTTTTGAGGCGTGGGAAAATAAGCAAGATGCTATAGGAATATTCTGCGATCTATCGAAGGCATTCGATTGCGTTAACCATAATACTCTCCTCATGAAGTTGAAGCATTACGGTGTCGATAAGGACGCTCTTAATTTAATACAATCATATTTAACGAATAGAGTCCAAAACGTACATGTCGGAGAAACAAGTTCCAGCGGAGCCCTTTTATTGATGGGCGTTCCCCAGGGCTCAATATTGGGACCTTTATTATTTTTAATTTATATAAATGATCTACCTTATTATACTCAAAACCTATGTGAAACTGTATTATTTGCTGATGATACATCTCTTATATTTAACGTGGATAGACAAAAAGAAACTTTTGACGATGTAAATACTACACTTTCTCAGGTATTACATTGGTTTACGACCAATAATTTACTTCTTAACTCTAAGAAGACCAAATGTATTAAGTTCACAATGCCTAATGTAAGGCAGGTAGATACTTTCATCACTTTGGATGAAGGACCCATGGAAGTAATAAATTCAACCGTTTTCCTGGGTATAAAATTAGACGCAAAATTGCAGTGGGGTCCCCATATTGCGGCTTTGGCAGGAAGGCTTAGTTCCGCTGCATATGCTGTAAGGAAGATAAGAAGTCTCACTGATATTGAGACTGCAAGACTTGTGTATTTTAGCTATTTTCACAGCGTGATGTCTTATGGTCTACTTTTGTGGGGGTCTGCTGCTGATCTACAAACAATTTTTGTATTGCAGAAAAGATCCATCCGTGCCATATACGGCCTTAAATCACGTGACTCACTAAGGGAATTATTTAAACAAATAAATATTTTAACATTACCGTCTCAGTACATTCTAGACTGCGTCATCTATGTACACAAAAATTTACATGTATTTTCAAAAAAGTCAGATAATCATAGTTTGAACACTAGGAACAAACACAAACTTGCCGTTCCAAATCTTAGATTGCATAAGGTTGGGAACTCATTTGTGGGATTAAGCATTAAAATATTTAATAAGCTACCACAAAATGTAATTGATTTACCCCTGCATAAGTTTAAGTCTCATGTAAAGTCTATTTTAATAAAAAAAGCTTACTATAGTGTTGAAGATTATATAAATGATAAAAACTCATGGACATGTTGATTTCCACGCCTGCACTACTTTTGTTTTTTTTTGTTGTCGTCTATTTAAATTTATATAATACTTAACTGCTTAATAGTACTTTTGTAGATTATTATATTTTTACCAATACATAATACGATAAAAATTGAAAATATAATTTGCTTTATATAATTATTTTGATTACAAATGAATCTGTATTCAACAATTTTTTTGAAAAGAGTAACTACTGAGTTTCTTGCTGGTTTCTTCTCAGTGGAAAACTACCTCCGAACCAGTGGTAGCTTCATTTGACATTCATAAGTGTTCTTTAAGGACCTAAAACTGAATAACACTTTCATTTTCATTTCATTTATATATTTTTTAAATTGTTTATTTTTAGCACTATAGTCCACATTGCCATGCCGTGCCAACTTATAAAAAGTGACTCTCAGCTTTTAGTTTATGTTTGATCTGTTTCCTTGTTGCTTATTCCAGTTTTTGTCTTGTTGGTCATTCTTATAAACAAATGATAATTATTGGCAATCTGATGGAAAGATGATTCCGTGCTATAATCTGCGGAAAGGCACACGTTCATCAACATATCAAACCGCATTCTGCCCTCTTAATGAGTTACCGTCCGATCTTCCTATAATTATCCTGCAGGAACTTTTCAGGCTGAAGATAATGAATACTACCATTTATTTAGATTCACAGCAGCTTAAGCATTATGTCAAGCCAATAGGTAATAATATACCTAACTAACTCTGTCAATATCATATAATAGTTCAGTTTCAACAAGTTTAATTAATATTGTATCTTTATATCATTAAATACCAAATAATTTGTTCACGTCTATAGATCGAGTGATCAATATGTATTATAGTAAATTACTTTAAGGCATTTTAAACTTAGAATGCAATAAAAATACTCTTGTATCAAAAACTTATAATTATTCTAGAAAAGTTAAGCAAATATCAAGGTATCGAGGTCAAGGTTAACTACCTTAAAATACCTAAAGAAGACCAATAATATAGTACAAATGGTACACCATATCAACTAGGATAAGAAAATCATGCAAAAAACGCCATGGACAAAAAAAATGCGATAATAGAGTTTCTTGGTTAAATATCTATCGCAAAGCTTTTTAGCTTTTATGCGAATTGCAGAAAACGAATGCAGCAAGTTAGATACATAGTCTTTGTTGCATTTTTTCCAGTTAACCACTAAACGAACTCTGATTTGTTCATCGGCTCGAACGAGTCCATCTGTATCGTTTATGTTTTCTTTAGAGCAATTTTTCGAGTAAATTATGCTTAAAATAGCATTGGCAGCCATTTGCTGAAAGTCTCTCTTTCGGAAAAAATATTATTACATATATTAACGTGAAATGATTTACACATTAATATATATACATATATTTAATTATATATGTATATATATATAAAATTAATATAAAAGATTAAAAAAAAAATAGTTTTATGTATGTTTATATAAGTATGTGACGGTATGACCACAGCACAATAGCAATCAATCACGCAATCGGAACACGCGGCCGCAGCAGCACTTCTATATCCACAATCCGCATGAATGAGCGGGCACGCAACTTACCGTAATGGCGGTCAAACTATTCAGCTAATTTGCATCTACTAGGAATTCGCTACGTGTGTTTATGCAATGTCAATAGGAGGCAAACCAAAATATCCAGCTGAAAAGCGCTTATTTATATATTTCTATCGACGACCCATTTCGTGTAATGTATGAGATGTCAGCAACACCTAATTAATACCAAGGGTTCCTGTGTTCGACTTCCGGAGTGTACACACATTTGTATGAACATGTTAGTAAGTATTGGTCTGTGTGTTTCTATGTATCATCATTGTCATCAGCTCATTAAAATTCCCACCGAGGGGCACGAGCCTATCCGTAAAGGGTGTTTAGGCCTTAATCGTCCACAACCTTTGAATTTCTTCGCTCGCGTGCACAGGTTTCCTCACGATGTTTTCCTTCACCATTAGAGCGTCGGATTAACGTATATATATTTCAAGAATTCGAAAATACATTGGGTACGTGGCGGGATTTGAACCTCAGCCCTCCCGGTAGGAGGGCAACAGTTCACACCATTGAGCCACCGATACATAATTTATGTATTTACAAAAACGTATAAACGTATTTATATCTGAGAATATCAGTGGATGACGATTTTTTTGGTAAATATTAAAAAGGGATACCTGCGAAACATATGAGGAACATCTTTGACGACGTGTGATGCAAACGGTTGAGAAGAGCTACACTGCACCAAGGATTCCGATTGGTTTGATTTGTGCATTTTTTTATGTAATAAATAAGTGAACAGGATGGTGAGGACGCTCACCTGATCGCAAGTAGCACGCCTTACCATGACAGAGCAGCATTGAAGAAGACCAACAACTGATAGACAGTTATTATTCTCCATAAATGCCGCACTGCGCCCGTAATTCGAGACAACAGATGTTAGATCTCTTATACCCGGTAATTTCACTAGCTTTAGTGCCCTCATCCCGAAACACAAAGTGCATAACACTCCTGTTTCACAGGACGATATCTGGCACTGCATTGGTATCTACCTTAACGATTCAGTATCGAGTCTACCACCTAGTTATTTGGGAGGGCCCTGTATGCGTGTCAAATTTTTGAATCCCCTTACTTGTAGATTCAGTTAAGAGAACGTCTTAAAAGAGCTTTCAAAGTTTCAAAACACTCTTAGTGTTTAGTGAAACCGAAGTATTTTCCATCTGTGTGTAAAGGCCTTTTTGGGATTGTGCTTGAATATTCCGCGATAGTTAACCGAATGCGTTAGCCGCTATACCATGGAGCCCTTGAGTTCCTTTTTTAAATGATTTTGGTGGAAATCAATCTGTTATCCACCTGATGGTAAATAGGAACTGCAACTTATAGACGTCAGCATCGTCAAAGGTACAGCTATAAACACCGCCTATATAAAAGTTGGAATGTCACATGTGATACGAGTATGGAGCGTACAGAAGACACTACTGGAAGTTCATTCCAAAGTTCTTTGAAAGTAAACTTAATCCAATGGAAACTTCAAAATATATTGACATTTGATATGTAATTCTAAAGTCATAGCTAAAATCCACGAATATACTAATCTCTAAAAAAACATTCAACCTCACTTTGTGAATCAATTAAATTTCAAGTTTACTAAATTGTTACAGTTTGGCTTTCACCCTTTTCATATTCAATTTAAAATATCGCTTCAGTCTAACTAAACCGATTTTGTATAACATTCGAATGATGGTTCCAAAATATTTAAAGTTGGCTATTTTATATTTTTGTTCAACGTTTATTCCATGAGTCGGGTAAATCGTTTTTTAAATTGCTGTACGTAAATAAAACTGAACGGTTTGAATTTGCGAATAACATAAAACGCGATAGAACTTTGTATTTGCTGTAAAGACCAATTTAATCTTGTTTGCTTAAGATGTGGTGTCTATCACATATCAAATGCATTTTTTTTTGTAAAGAATAGAATAGAATAGAATAGAAAACGTTTATTTGACCACCCAGAAAACACGAATATACAGTTTAACATAGAAGATACAATATAACAATTACAATTTTACACAGTTTACAATGATTGATACAAAGAAGAAATACATTAATAAAAAACAAAGATGTAATTAAAGCAATAAATAATATAAAGATAAATATATGAATGAAAAACAAATAGTAATAATGAGGTCAAAGGGGCCCCATCTCAGCTTAGGCTGCCGCATGTTACGTGCGTTTATATAATACATTGATTTTTGAGTGGCCGCGGCAGCGCTGATATTATGACAAAGCCCGAGTGACAATAGAATAAAAATAACTATATTATATATACGCGTATGAACATTATGTAATGTTTTATTAATAAAAATATACATTAACCGTTAAAATAAACATATTAATACACATAATAGAAAATACTAAAATATAAAAAGGAGTGTGTGCTGCGTTTTTTATTAGGCTGTAAGTTAGTATTCCTTTGCCTTAGTTGCTGTCAGAATTAAACCAATAAAACGTCAAAGATTTAATAATAAAATATTTCTTGATATTTTCTACCTACATTATTCAAAGTGTTTAGAAAAAATGAAAAAGATTTGTGATGCCACGCCCTGCCACGTAGTGGCACATGGATTTAAAAAAAGAAAAGAAAAGAAAGAAATAAGGAACCACTACCAATTATTCATAGATTCCTCTACAGAGTCGACTCTTAAGTTTAATTTGGTTTATATCCCTGTGCACTGAAGGAAAGAAGAGTAGAAATATTTATGTATATTGGACAGCGCTACCTCATGAGCGCTATGATACAAAGTACGACCTCAGTACATCCACCCCGTAAATGACAAACGGTAAGTATTTGTGCTTTAGCTCTCTTGTATTAATAAAAAATATGTTTAAGGTGCTTTTTAAATGTACTAATTGATTTAAGGTTGCGTATAGGCGGTGGAAGATTGTTTCAGCAACGTGAGGCAGCGTACCTGAACGAACCCCGAAACGCTGTGGTCCGGTGTTTCGGAGTAACAAGAATGTGGGTGCAAGCTCTTCTCCCATGGCCCTCGCGCTCTTGGGCCCATACAAGCTTCTTGAAAGAAAGAAAGAAAGAAAGAAAAAAATCTTTATTCAAATAAATCTGTTACAGATACTTTTGAATCGTCAATTGTTATTATTATCATATTTTTTGTGACTCTACCACCGGTTCGGAATAAGTAGGATCTTCGAGAAGAGCCGGCAAGAAACTCGAGTTACTCTTTTAATCTTTTTATATCAGTGGTTACAGTTTTGTCACTTACCTACACATAGATTTACAATAATTTATTACAAAGATTTTGTAACTGGAACACTAAGTGCAAGACCACACATCTTTATCCGATAAATATTCTTCTATTGTATAGTAACCTTTTTTCATGAGGGTTTTTTTAATCTTTAATTTAAACTGGTGAAAAGGCAATTCGGCAAGATTTTGTGGTATTTTATTAAAGAATGTTATGCCTCTTCCAACAAATGATTTTCCTACTTTACTTAGTCTAAGATTTGGGACAGCAAGTTTGTTTTTGTTCCTAGTATTAAAGTTATGTACGTCACAATTTTTTTCAAACAAATGAAGATTTTTGTGGACATAAACTAGATTATGGTAAATGTATTGAGACGCTACTGTTAAAATATCGATTTTTTTAAATACTTCCCGAAGTGAATCACGTGGTCTAAGGTTATAAATGGCTCGGATGGCTCTTTTTTGAAGTACAAATATAGTGTTAATATCAGCAGCTGAGCCCCACAACAGAAGACCATATGACATTATACTATGAAAATAACTAAAATAAACCAATCTTGCTGTATCAATATCGGTTAAGAGCCTTATTTTCCTAACTGCATACGCTGCTGAGCTAAGTCTACCTGCCAAAGCTTCAATATGAGGTCCCCACTGGAGTTTTGAATCTATAGTAATTCCTAGAAATACTGTACTATCAACAATTTTTAAGCATTCGTCATTCAAATTAATACTGGTGATGACCTGCCTCACATTAGGTAATGAGAATTTTATACAATTAGTTTTTTTAGTGTTAAGCAATAAATTATTAACTGTAAACCAATGCATTACTTGTGAGATAGCACCATTTACATCGTCAAATGTTTCTTTTTTTCTATTAACGTTAAAAAGCAATGATGTATCATCTGCAAATAGTACTATGTCAGAAAGTTTATGACAATGGTAAGGAAGGTTATTTATGTATAAAAGAAACAGTAAAGGACCCAATATAGAACCCTGAGGCACGCCCATGCGTAGTGGGCCACCAGAAGAGCTAGAACCGTTTACAACAACCTTTTGAGTTCTGCCCGTCAAATAAGATCTTAAGTATTTTACTGAACAATCTGATACACCGTAATGTCTTAACTTGATAAGTAAGGTCTCATGATCGACGCAGTCAAATGCTTTTGACAGATCACAAAAAATCCCACTAATATTCTGTGTATATTCTTGTACAAATATTCTGGTTTACCTGTGTTGATTATGCCAAAAAGTAATGATGCCAGATGCAGTCTCCGACGTGACTCCATCTTTAAAATTTGTTTGTTTTATTGAGAAATGGTGTAATATGTGATCGAGGAGATATGTAGTAACAGAACCTGGCACATGCATTCTGTATTCGTTGAACTAGTTTTACTGTTCTGACTAGAAGGGATGGCCCATAAACTATGTCACAGTAGTTGAGCTTAGATAGTATAAGCAATTCACAGACTTTGACCCTTATCTTCTCACACAGGTACGGTCTTATCTTGTATAACATTCTGAGTCGGTAAAAACACGTCCTGGCACATTCCGAGAGGTGCCTCTCAAAGTAAAAGCTGGAATCAAGAATCAGTCCCAGACTCCTAACTTCATCTACCACCGCAATAGGTTCTCCATCTATGTTTATATTAAGTGGTGCTTGCTTGACACAATTCACAGTTTGTTTAGAGCCCATGATGAGGCATTTTGATTTCGATGGATTTAATAGGAGACAGTGTGAGCTACACCATGATGATATCTGTTGCAGGTCTTCATTTATTTGAGCCACAGCTTTAGCACAATCCGGAGGGCCAAATGATAAGCATATATATGGAATCTGCAATTCTTGATGCAGTCTGTAATGTTTGCTGTGTATAGTATATACAAAATTGGTCCCAATATGGAACCCTGAGGAACACCCTTCTGACTGGTAACTAGGTGGAATATGACGCAACTCCATCGTCCTCCTGAACTCAACACACTGCTGCTATCTGTCAAGTAACTGTGGAACCATTTTACTGTATTAGAATCGGCTCCATAGTAAGGGAGCTTTGATAATAACAGAGAAATATCAATTGAGTCAAAGGCTCGCGAGAAATCTAGTAGGGTCAGGATAGTTGCCTTGGGCAGCCAGGATGTTATCGACAACATCCGCCAACGCAGTTGCTATACCATATCCCCTACGAAAGCCAGACTGATAGCTGGGCAAAATATGGTTATCCTCCAGAGATTTGGTAAGCTGATCGCACACCACCCATTTGTAATTTTGGACAAGCATGGCAGTATACTTATGGGCCTAAGATCTTTAATTGTGATGAAGAAGAAGAAGAGAAGAAGAAGAGGAATTTGCCTTCCAGAATGGATCTATTGACTATTGCTGTTATGGCAGATAGGGTCTGTGGTAAGGTTAACAGCAACATATCCAGAGAGATTTTGTCCGCACCTTGTGCATTGGACTTTAAGCTACTTATGGCCTTTGCAACTATATTCTCACTGACAGGAAGAAGTGCAAAAGTGTATTCCTTCCTGGGATGTCAAGAACATGAGCGTTTATGAGGTTAGGATTGTCAAAATGAGGTGGAATGGAAGTTGTATTGTTTTTTTATTATTTGGTAATAAAATATTTTTTAGGTTAGTCCAAAGCTTTTTACTATCATGTATATGTTTATTAATATGTGCGTTAAAATAGATTTTTTTTTTCACTTTCTATTGCTTATACTACTACCTGCTTCATGGTTTTATATGTCGTTTTAAGAGCACTGACGCCATTTTGTCTGTATTTTTTATAATATGAATCTCTTAAACGCATCATGTCCTTTACAGTATCGGTTATCCAGAGGTGAGGGGGGTGGAGGAACTTTCGCGTTTGCAAAGGGGCATGTAGTTCAAAAATGGTAATAATAGTGTCTGTAAAAAGGTCAACCACGCTGTTAATGTCATTGGCCATAAGAAGCTTCGACTAGTCATGTTAATATTATGAATGTTTTTTGTAAATATATATTTTGTAGCATACAGTGTTTACAATTTTTGTCTGTGGCGTTATATAATAAATAAAGTTGAATGGTGAAATGGATTCTAACTCCTTAATTAACAATTGAATATCGGTAGCAAAACGGCAGAACAAATTGAATAAAATTAAAATTATAAGAAGTGACACAAAATGGTTCCATATAGATAGTAACTTGGCACTAAGTGCCCTTGCAGTCGAACACAGCTGGGACTTCCTCTGCTGAACGAAGTCGGAAGACCGGTTTCCCGCTCGTTGATGTAGACGCGCGGGCCGGCGGGCGCGGCAAGGCCGGCGCGGCGCACGCGCGCTGCACGCAATAGATCGTCGCGCGGGCCGCGCCGCGCCAGCCGCACCACCAGCTGCCGCGCACGCTCGCCCTCGCTCGACGGGAGGCCCACCCGCTCCGCGAACACCACGTCGCGCTCCTCTAGCTGCACGCCCAGCCGCGTAGCCAGCACGTACACGGCGTGCATGGGAATCTCCCCCTTCTCCTCAGGTAGCTGACCGATTTCAAGGTCAGATAGTAGGGCCTCCTGGTCCCGGACATTAATCTCTCACTTGAGTTCCGCTACACAATGCTCCAATTCCGAGGTTTTATCCACATCGCTCGTTGAACGCTGCTCCAGTGCTACCACCCTCTGCTCGACACCATCCAATCGGGCGGTCACCATCGAGAAGGACTCTCTAAGCTGGGCCATTTCTTGGCGGAACTCCCGAATCTCAGTAATAAGATCAGTGAACTCTTGGCGGAGCTCAGTCACACAGGAAGCACATGTCTTCTCGCCGGAACCGTCAGCGACAGGAACACCTGATGGAGAGGCCAACATTTTTCTTTTCTGCCTTCTTTCTCCATGCTCCTTTGTAACCTCATCACGAGGGATCGACGGTACATCCTTTGCGACCGATTTAGTGTCCGAAATCAGGGATCGTTGGATGTTAGGCATTGTCCTTGCTTTTGCTATGTATATTCTAATTTTAGATTTGTTTATATAAATTGATATTATATGATCCTTTCGAAATTCGTAATTGATAGTGAATAAAAAAAAAATAAAAAAAAATTACAAGGACAGAAACCACCAAGGATTTGAACCATGGACTCTTGTGCGGCTCCAGTTACACGACGAGCTATATTAACATTACTGACGTTTGTAAAATTTTGCACTATGTTCAACTTGGTTAGCTATTTTTATTCAGTAGGATGGTCTTCCGTGAATAAGAGAAACAGTCTACCGTGCACTGATAGATGTTAGACAGGATTTGGAGCTTCACAAATTTATGGACGCTGATAAAAAGTTTTAGACGTTACTTGAGTTTGTGATATTTCACTGGTCTTTTTGTCACTTCTTAGTACTTGTTTTGGAATACGTAACGGCTTAACATGGACGCTTTATCTATTTTTAAAATCAATTTTACACTGCAGCACAGCGATAGTACGTGCGTAAGATGACACTTACGTGACGTCACTCCAGTAAATACATACTTATTAGACATAGAAAGCACCAAGATTAATAAAAACAGACATGTTCATGCACACAAATGATTGTCCTGCCCGGGAATCGAACCCGGAACCCTTGGTGTAAGAGCCGACGTTTCAACCACTTATACCAGATGGGTCAGTTCGTTGGAAACATAATATAATTTATTAATTTTATGTTATGTTTCCTTATCTTCCGACGGTTATCAGAAAAACAGGCCTTATTTTTATTGCAACTTAATATTATACGTAATCCTGTTTTGCTTCCAATTAGTATAAACCAGTATCTGAGTCGGTATTAGCTTTCGTCTTACTCCCTTTAATACATCTGTTTCATAGACAATGCTAGTAGTGCCGCTTTATTTTCAATTATCGATGTACGGACGAGACAATGCCGACACGGGAATGTATTTAAACGTTATTGTACCACTAACAGGTTTCGCAAATTAATCGGATTTCGTACGATATATCAGAGCCTTCCGCCTGTCGGAAGGAACCGTGCAGCGTTACACGCTGGCAACCCTTTACTGTGTCGTGTTGCGACAGGCGTGAATATTCTTATTTTATAATTAACAATATGTTATTTCTTCTCTTTCCTTTTACCTGTTGTTAAGATGGCAAGGCACTTTTTGTTTCTTAAGAGTGTCCACGGAGGGCGGTATTACCACTAGGTGAATCGTCTGCTTCGGCCGTGCCTATGAAATAAACAATAAATAATTGGCACACAGTCAGAAACAAAAGTAAAAATACCATTGAATTAATTTACGTAATTTTTACGGTGTGGCATAGACTGATTCAAAATTCTCGGATAAGTTGTATAACAATGTTAATCGTATGATAAACGAATGTTAACGCCTTTGTAAATATCAAACGCAAAATGCGTATAAAGGTTCCCGAGTGACCCAAAGAACAAGCGAAGCTTTAATCAATTCACGCGGGAGGGCCATTAGCGGACGACACTCGCGCAATTTGTGTTAGTGAGTGTTTTAGTAAGTGGCCCTGGCTAATTGTCAGTAAACCTTCTATGTTAGCCGATCGTTTATCGGCATATAATGGTGATTATCCAAATTATCGCTTATCTATCGGTACAAGAGATAGGTTTGATTAATGGTTGATTAACATTGGAATATCAAATAACAAACCGCTGCTAAAAGGGTTCACACCCTTACTTCCATTCTAGATATGTAATGTTAGATAATTTGTTACTAAAGGAGGTTATTATTGTTAATTGTTATGATTGTTTATTACTAATTTGAATATACATTGTTATTATATTCATAATTTGATTGTTGAACTATGGCTGTATGATAATTAACCCCTTGCGTATGTTTTCAAGAAATAAAAAATGGCGCGAATAAGTTTGTTTTACCGCCAACACAAAATGTTAATATTATATTGAATATAAGTTTGTGCCGGTGGGTTCTTTTTCTTGCTAATAAACAAGATTTATCTAGTATTCCACAAGTTTTATTGCAATTGCATCTTTAAAAACCCCATAAAAACTATTATCAGAAGTGGGATTACAAAAAAAAATACTTTCGTAATGGGGCGAAAGCGATCAAAACTTTCACGCTATAGTCATAAACGCAAACAACATTATTCGTCAGGCGATTCGTTTAGTACGGGATGTTCTTCGTGTTCTCGTTCAAGGAGTCGTAGCCAGTCAAAACGGCGGTCTCGGAGTTCAGCACAGCGAAACGTTATACACCGGAGTTGACGACTATGAAATCTGCAACCGGACGAGGATGTACGAGTAGCGGTGGAAGAGGTACAGATCCAACGAGATATTCAGCGACGGACGTGATGACACTGGTTACTCAGCAGCGACCGTGGAAGGCTCCTCGAACGTTTTTGGACCAGTTCGTCCACCTGTGATGGGTGAGGATACAGCTTTTCAACGACGACCCGAAGGACAATTTCACAAAACGCATTCAGTGGACCCATCACAGCTGCCGCGCCAAACTAACACTTCCTAAACTTGTTGGTAATGCTAAAAAATGGTATCAAGGTCAGACATCTATTTTACATACTTGGCGAGAGTGGCAAAATCTTTTACGTAAAGCTTTTCCTACTGAGACTAATTATGGGGTTCTTTTGACGGATATGCTGACGCTCAGGCTTAAGTTTGATGACTGTTTAGATGCATATTATTATGACAAATAACTCTTCTAAATGCATGTGAGATTTCCGGTAAAAAGGCAGTAGATTGTTTAATTTTAGGAATAGATGATCGTACTGTCGGGCAGGCGCATCGTCAGCACGTTTTACTGACCCTGAGGATTTGTATAGGTATTTAAAGGATGTCTGCAAAGAACAAAAAGACATTTCTAAATCCGCTATTGTCGATAACACAGACAACCAAATACCCTTACCTGTAATATATGTAATGAATATGGTCATAGAGAAGCTCAGTGCCATATGGCTAATCTGTAATCACTAAAAGTACGCCTTTCTTAGGGTGCTTTAATTGCAAAGATATGGGACACAGAGTCCAACATTGTCCTAAACCCATCTTAAAATGTGAGGAATGTAAGAGGTTTGGTCACAAAAGTAGTGAATGCTTCATAAAAAAAGGATTTAAATAAAGACGGAGATAAACGCGTTTTGCTTATAGATAGTTATACTCCAAGTATTTAAAAAACATAATTAACAAGCTTTCATTAACGACACGCGTAATATCAATTTTTTTGTTGATTTAGGTAGTGATTGTACACTCAATAGATTACAGCTGACTGTAAATACAGAAAATTTATCTAAAATTCATATTGTAGCCAATGTTTGTATATTATTGTTAAAGACTACATTTAAGATTCAAATTGATTTTTTGAAGCCAATATTGATGCCTTTGTCTTTAATAACGACCACTCACAAGGTATATATACTATCAACAATGGAAAACGTAAGATATTAATCCTTAATATTAACGTCAGTCAACCACTTTAATTTTTTTAAAAGATACGATGATTACTCGTCCATATCTTGCGCGTATAGACAACACCCAATAGTTTTAACGAATGATTTAAAATGTCTTAAAACCAAGATACTAATGCACATTGATAGGAATGACATTCATATAACCAAAATCTAACAGATGCTCAGAAAGATAGGATTTATAATTTGATTGGTAAGTATAGGGATTGTTTTGCAATTAATCTGACTGAAATAGGGCGAACAAACCTTAGCGAGTTAGATAAAATTAACCGACAATACACCAGTTTTATACCTTTCCACACCATATATGCCGATCATTTGGGGCCGTTCGTAAAGAGCTGTCATATCAGGTAATCAATATTTGCTGGTTGTAGATGGGTTTACCAAGTTTTGTTTCTACTAACTAAATCTAATCTATTCTGTGTCTGAAATCTAGTGTGGCTTGAATAATACCCTTAATAAAGGGATAGGAAAATCACCTGTTAAGGTATTAGTTTGTAGGCGTCCACGTAATCAAGGGGATGGAATGTTAGGTTAGGCATTCGTCGAAACTAGGCAAAATGATAAAGATCCTAAAACTACATGAAATCAGGCCTCAGTATATTCCGTTGGGGACTTAGCAAAAAATATATAAAAAAACTTACCTTCTTATGATAGCAAGAGCAAAAATTTATTACCAAAATTTACAGGAAATTTTAGAATAACTAGGATTTTCCTCAATGATCGATATGAAGTATCGAGTATTCCAGGGTCAAATATTTCTAGAGGAAAATACTCAAATATTTGGTCAGTAGACCGCATCCAACCATGCATTACGATTGCAAACCATGATAGTGACACATCGGAAGACGAAATAAATAAGGGTGTAACAAAATATTGATAAGATAGTTTGTTTATAATAAATAGATACACTCACCAATTATTTTTACATGAATTACACATGCAATGAATAAGATTCATCACACTTATCTGATAGAGTAAGAAATCTTTAATTTTATGTGTACATATAACTTCAAAATATTGAATACTAAAAATAAGGGTGTTCATGTGAATGTATATATAGTATTGAGTTATCTGGAAGGTTGATACGACTGCAGAGTCATATAGTTTGATTATTGGCTGGCTTTGCGGTGAGGGATCAAATGCAGATATTGATGTAGACTGGAAGACGAAGATGACTCTGATTGAGTGAAGGCTTCGTTGCAGTCATGAGATGTATATTTGATTGTAATGATAAGTAAACATTTTCGACTGGAAGACGAAGATGACTCTGATTGAGTGAAGGCTTCGTTGCAGTCATGAGATGTATATTTGATTGTAATGATAAGTAAACATTTTCGACTGGAAGACGAAGATGACTCTGATTGAGTGAAGGCTTCGTTGCAGTCATGAGATGTATATTTGATTGTAATAACAAGTAAACATTTTCGACTGGAAGACAGAGATGACTCCCATTGAGTGAAGGCTTCGTTGCAGTCTCAGTATGCTTTAAGTATAGTTATAGTCAAACCTGTGAACTGGAAGATGAAAATGTCCCTAATTATTGGGTGAAGGTTTTGTTGCAGTCATGTATGTATTGTTGAATCATTGAAAACGTTTTACAGTTTCAAGGATTTTTACTATTAAGTTATGATTATTGAAGATCCGTTTGTGTGTTCTGGGTGCCTATTTGTAATATAGGTGTATCTGTACTTGTAAAAAATGTTTTTCCGTTGTTTGGTGCCCATGCTGCAGGCTTGTCGCTTGACTTGGGGTTGTATGGCGCCGTGTGGGTGTTGGTAGATATTTATTTAATTAATGATTCCTTTATTAATTTAAGTTTGAGGACAAACTTATGTGGTCAGAATGGCCGAATGTTAGATAATTTGTTACTAAAGGAGGTTATTATTGTTAATTGTTATGATTGTTTATTACTAATTTGAATATACATTGTTATTATATTCATAATTTGATTGTTGAACTATGGCTGTATGATAATTAACCCTTGCGTATGTTTTCAAGAAAGAAAAAAGAAAAGAAAAAAGAAAGAAAAAACATTTATTGACCCTTTTTAAAACAGATTTCACAAATAACAACAAATCTTATAAGTATAAAAATAGTATTTTAAAAAAGAAAAAAATAACTCAAAAATAACAAAAGGTCAAAAGGCCCCGCTCGGCATGAGTTGAAACGGCGCCTGTCACAGACATACGCCGCAACAACACCGATATTCTGACGGGAACAACACCGATATTCTGACGGGAACAACACCGATATTCTGACGGAACAACACCGATATTCTGACGGGAATATCGGTCAAGAAATAAAAAATGGCGCAAAAAGTTTGTTTTACCGCCAACACAAAATGTTAATATTATATTGAATATAAGTTTGTGCGGGGTTCTTTTTCTTGCTAAAAACAAGATTATCTAGTATTCCACAAGTTTTATTGCAATTGCATCTTTAAAAACCCCATAAAACTATTAGTAATGAGGTAGGTGTTAGTTATTAACTGTCACTAGTGTCTGAGTGTGAATTTAGATCACTATCATTAGTGTCATCAGAATCCATCGGAGACTGCACAGTAAAGCGACTGTGAAATATCTTTCTTTCAATTAGGACGTTGCAGGTTGAACCGTCTGATCGTTTAATAAATAAAGACAATTCTAATCGGCTCCTCGTAATCATAGACTATAATATGGATATGGTGGATACTGTTTTATCTGTAGGACAAGTTTCTCTCATCACGTTTACATTTTTTTGGATCAATTTCTTTATAAAAAGCTGCAAACCCAACTCAACATTTCGTGATTGATCTATAGATATGTTTGCAATGAAAAGGTGACTAAATTCCTACAGCCAATGTTCTGTTTTACAAAATTACTTAAGTTCTTGTGTCGGGAGATTTTAAAATTTTTAATTTAATTTTTATTTCATACTGTTACGAATTGACGTAATTAAAATGTCATTAAATATGGCGGCTAATATGTGACGTCAGTCCACAGACAGTCCGTAGAGTATGACATGCGAATTGTCAAATAGCAAAGAGTCTAGTATGTTCTAGATAATTCGCGAACTATGTAGAATGACGTCGACGCTTCGAGCTCAGCGGCCGGACAGGTATATAAGGCGGGCCGACGGGTGCGCCGCAGTCTTGTGTTCTACTCAAGAGCGAACGAAGAGCGAAATATCTGCGACTACAAGGAAGAAGCGAGTGATACAGCGATATAGAAGCGATCGTCGATTGAGAAGAGTTGACGTGTGATTATTACGTGTGTGTGCGGAAAGTGTTGTGTTATAGTGTGCATTGTTAATTACGGATTTTAGTGCGTGCGTTATTTGATTAATTAGTACGAGTGTAAGTGTAATTAGTGTTGTGTGTGATTAATATTGGTTAATTAATAAAGTGTGTTACCGTGTTATTCTTCGTGTTTGGCAATAATTTATCCGGAACCCCAGCTCGTAACAATACTTTTTATAGGTAGGTTAGTATATTTGCAGTCATTCGGTTACTCTCCCACTTTCACTCCTCACAACTTTTAAACGGCTCAACCGATTTTCATCAAACATGTCTAAGAACACTCGCACATAAATCACCTTTAATACAAAAAAAAACTAATTGAAATCACTGCATGCGTTCGGGATTATGATGCCACAGACAGACAGACAGACACGTCAAACTTATAACACCCCTCTTTTTGCGTCGGGGTTAAAAATCAGTCGCATGACAACTACTAGCCAATCGTCAAAAAAGAAAAATCAAAAATAAAAAAAATCATAAATATTGCATATATTGCAGGGAAGCATCTAAATTTCAGCTATTTTATGGTCATCAGTTAGTTATTCTAGTAAGTGGGTCGCCTAGGCTGTGATTGCCGTATGTTGTCTCTGATCGAGAATTGATATTCTCATAAAAAAAACAGATATATTTTATTTTACACATGATTTTTCAATTTTTTCTATACTCCTTTCAATCAAAAGACAATAAAAATACATTTATACGTTAAGACACTCAAAAACCCGCGAAAGAAAAAGGGGGCTACAGTCTTCAAGAGTAGCAAAGATCAAACGGCCTTTAACGCAAACGATTCAGCTGCCCAAG
Source organism: Leucinodes orbonalis (assembly GCA_019425675.1). Classification (NCBI taxonomy): domain Eukaryota; kingdom Metazoa; phylum Arthropoda; class Insecta; order Lepidoptera; family Crambidae; genus Leucinodes; species Leucinodes orbonalis. The sequence goes on along the minus strand of PQWD01009889.1, from coordinate 134,825 downwards.
TCAATGCTTTTAGCTTGTTAAGTACGCAAAGGGACAATTTTCACGGGTGCTGGCCTGGTAAATAGAACACATCTTCTTCTAACTCTGATGGAAGTGAAACCGAATGGAAAATTGCACGCCGACACGTTGCTTTAATGGAAAATAAATACGGAAAGAATATTTTACACTTGCCACGTGCTTTTTATGATCTGGTATTGTCGGTTTCTATTGCCCGTTTTATATGTCATTTGGTTCTGATTTTCGATATAAAATGTTTTATATAATTGTAACCCCCGCCTTGTTGTGTATAATTTTAGTATAACTGTGTTTTAGGCTGCAGACGAAGATAGGCAATCTAATTGCTGGCTTTTTTCTGTTAAAATGTATCAATTATACATACTGCACTCCATTAACTAATTACTGGGTGTGCCTTAACCATCAGACAGGAATGCAGCTCTTATGAATGCTTAACCTCATTTAATTTTCAAAGTCATATTATCCACACGAGTTTGTCAATCCAGCTTTCAACAAGAATTTTGGATTACCTTAGAGTTCAACAATTTCCTTTTTTATGTTTCAGGTGATATTATATGATTTTTGGTATAGTATCTAAAATATTTATTTTATAGAAATCAAGAAGCGCTTGTGAACAGAATTTTCTCAACGATTATAGTGATTTAAATTACATAGTAATTTACCCTACGCATGGCTTAAATATGACTACCAACAGTTTGAAAAATAGAACGAATCGTACATGATGCAGCTACTATGAATTGGTTAAATTACCCTAAACAGAGGCAAAACTGCTAACGCAACTCAAAATAGGGCTCGATATCACAAATATAAAACAAAAGCTCAAATAAATTTGTCTAAATGAACTAGGTTATGAAACGTACACTCAATTCTAGGTTTCGCACAGACCGGCTGGATTGTGGGACGCATTGCGAACAATAAAACTTTCCCGCGTCCACCTTATGCCACGCGAAATGAAATTTATCTGACGGTAAAAATAAATAAATTTGCAAAACTCTTTTTAGTCAAAGCCAAAGGATAAAGTAGGATTTTAGTTATGCCGTTAACTGAAAGTGAAAAGAAATACTGTTTTGTGATTTTGACGTAATTTGAAATAATGAAACTCACCATGCTGTATAAATTTACACAGTCTTTCGTCTCATTAGACGAGTTTCATAGGTTATACAAACATTTAATCAATCAACCATATTTTGAGAAAGTGAAGCTTACAATGTAGATATCAGGTAAGTATATAATTATGCACGTATACGTAGAAAACACGGCTAATGTAATAGCACAAGACTATTTATCTTGGGAGTAGATTGGACCTATGATGACTCGTGAGCCCGTTCAACTTATTATAAATTCAAACTGTCGTACATGAATATCGTAGCTCATAGGCGATTAGATGTTATCATTCCTGAAGAAATCACGCTGTGTGATTTGCACACCATTGGTTGCCTGCTTTATCTAAGGCTAATGCTTGCTCCCGTCCACTGCTGAATCTTCAATAGCACGCCACATGGATCAGTGTCTCGTGTCATTGCCTGCTGCTGGCCGCTTTACGGATGTATGACTCCGTGTTGCCGCATGCTATACTTTCCAAGACGAGGTCTCCATTCCAGGTTATTGGTTCTGCAAAATTTGCCCATTCCACTGCCACTTCAGCTTGATTATTCTTTGGGCTATGTCGACAATTTAGTCTTTCTAATTATATCTAACAAAGAAACTACGAGCATAGTCCGCTGGACGCCTGTTAATTGATAGACTAGCTGCATTGTCAGTGTCCATGAGTCATAATGACCGCTTAGTTTATTTATTAGGCAGGTTATTATAAGGTAGTTGCAAATTAAAATTGTATCATCCTAATTTATTTGACGTTGACGTAAAATTCCTGCGTGATGATGTTAATGCATGTTGTCATCTAGGTCATCATTTGGTCTGAAAACACAAGGGCAGTCAATAAGCAGATCATCAAATACCACTTTGACTTAATTTTCCTACTCCAGCTATCGAAAATTTAATATTAAAATTAAATAAAAGGAATAAAGACATTCAGTTGTAAACTTAATACAGCACATTATTTCACTTATTACCACCATAATAAGCAGGTAATTTTATTATTAATTTTAAATTGAAATTACTTAAGTAAGACTATCGTTAACTCATTAATTTTTTTAATTGAATAAACACAAAATTAACGAATATAATTAACATGCGGCAAACAAACTTGCACAAAATATGGTAATAAGCGATTGTGTCAACCCTGCTTACGAAAGCCTATTCCAATATATTAGCCGGCAATGTTACACATATTTCTGATTGTTTACTGAACCTTTCTTGTATCCATTTGTGGACGATTAATCACAATGTTGCAATAGGTGTATTCGTATAACATCGTCCACAAAGCGATTCAATGAAGAGCCCATAAAAACTGGTGCAAAATTGCTATTATTCTTTGTTATTACAGTTCAGGTGTGTTCGAGTGATATATCGGCAAATCGTATCGTTTTTGTGGTCGTCGCACAACTCGGGCAAATGCTTAGATAGCAACTACACGTGCCTCCGTGTGTCGTAAATGGTGGATCGTTTTTCACTTGGACGATTGCAGTGTCTTTGTTACAGGTAATAGGCATCACACGATAGTCTTATTACTTTTTCTCGTTGCCTGTCGTGTTATATAATTAATCAAACGTATGAGATATAATTTCTCTTGTAGTAATAAAGAATTGTGAGCTCTGAATTAAGTTTTCATCCGAATTACAAGTGAATTGTCATAATATTGTTCTGTTATTAATAATGTTCAGCTGTATAATACTCGTCAATATATTTTTATTATAATGTAACAAGAGAAGATGGAAATACCATTTAAAGTCTGCCAAGATAACCTTTTTTAAGTGTTTACCTCTTAAGCTAAGTTATTATAAAGCTCTTAAATTATTATAAATTAAATACCATTTCTTGGTAAAGTAGTCTAAATGGTTAATAGCTTGGTTCTTAGTTACATTATTATTTTTGTAAAGGTCTTTGTATTAAGATTTTCTACAAAGAATTCAGTAGGAAACAGAACATTGATTACAGAAGATGAAAGTAAACTTGAAAGTTGTATGAAATCATTATTACGCGACAATCGCAAAATTGTCACATAAACTTTCTTTCAGGTTATAGAGTTCAGATGTACCATTTAACATTTTAACGAGCTGCAAAAGTTATTTTTTAATTAAAACACACTTGCTTATTAAATTGGAAAGACTTATCAAAACCTAACGATGTGATTTTAAAAGCCGTGTTACTTAAAGGTGCAGCATGCCTCGATTTCTTTGCACTATTTCTTACTCATAATGCACAGAATAGGTTTTGGTAACTCAATTGCAATGTATACTAACACAAATAGTATTTCTTATCAATGCGCACTAAGATATTATTTACTTGAAAACATAATATATTCTCTCAGAGCATCATAAAAGCACTAGGAATTCTAACTTAAATAATTTAGTTACAATCATAGACGCAGGGTCAATGTTTCCGATAGTTTTCTTTCCTTGTAACATAGCTCTAGAAAAAGCCGGACATCATGGTAGGTGTTTGCGAGGGACAACGGCTTTTATGAGGCGTTGCTTATTGCCGCGAGTTACGAGTGGGACGTTTTTCACCTCGCCCTTTACCGATGATATAAGTTGGAGCGGTCTCACGCACATTACGCACAGCCGGCGCTTAGCCCAATACAACCAATTTATTGTATTGTTATAGATCTGGCTCCCGTCTTTGGGTACATATTGCGACGAAAATCGTGAACAAAGACATTGCGTGTAAATACGTGGCCAACGATGGCAAAGTGACTAATATTACTAGTTTTGGGATTGTATGTTGTTTATCGTATAAGAAAAATAATGACATAAGTCAGCATACATTTTAATTACTTATCGTAAATAGAGTATGTAAAACTTGACCGTGAAACACTTAAAAATTCTAAATATAAAAAAAAATTACTTCAACAGATTGATAATTATACGTTTAAACGTAAATTTCTCTGCTTGTTGCATGAAAGCCTAAAAAAGTAATGTTACCAGATAATACAACGAAAGAAAGAAAGAAATATTTTTGAGATCCTTACAAACTTGAAATATAGAAATTAACGAAAAACGCAATCACAACATTGACATGATTATCATCAATTTGTGCAAATCAAATATCTGGTACTCTATGAAATACGATACGCCAGAGTTTCTTAACAACTTATTTTCATTGTTAAAGAAAATAAAGCAGTTTGTGGTGAATAGCTTTTAGCAAAATGTCAATCAGTTCCTTTTCTGCGAAACCCAACCAAATCGAACTTAATTTAGGATTTGATAAGACTTGCTCTATAAAGAAATAAACGTGCCTCACTCAAAAAATATAATGGCAGCTAATTATTCAAAATTATGTTTTATTTAAATGTCTTTGATATAAGCTATTATTTTTATTTTATTTTACTAAATATAAATTATGTTGCAAGCAAAACTGTGACTAAACATGAGTAACATTAATCATTACTAACACCTAGTTTGTATCGTATTTAATGCAAATACATAATTTGATTTGTCTTGTAGATTGTAAAATGAAAACATGATCACAGTTATAATACGGGCCGCTTCGTCTTCGAGTAAACTATACAAGAATTAGCATAACGTAGAAAAGTAAATATTATGACCATAATTTTAAGGGTTTGTTTTTGATTAATATAGCAGCTTGAGAATATGTGCGCTCAGTGATACGCGAATAGACCTCACCCGCTGTATTTCAGACCGCTGAAATTGTCCATTCTAGGTACAAAATATTTATTACAATTATAAATTCAATTACAGCTTTACCGTGATCCTTTTTATTCACCTTCCTTTACTTACATTTCTTAATCTTTTTATATTAAGAAATGTAAGTAAAGGAAGGTATTAATAATCCTTTCAACTTCTTGGAGTTTACAGAGGAAAAATCAAACTCGGAGTTACGGAACTCCTGCGATAAGCAACGTAATAGTAATGCCACTTTTACGAACCACCTTTTAGTTGCTACAGCGGGCTTCGTAGTTGCGGTGCCATAGTCGTAACCTGTTTAAACGTGCAGTTGAGATTGACTTTAAACAACAAAAAGACAAAAATAACACGTTTTTTATTAGAATCAACAGCACTTAAAAACGCGTCATTAGAAAAGCGGATATCTGGCGCAAAATGGGGAAGACCTATGCCCAGCAGTGGCCTGCGATAGGTTGAAGAGAGAGAGAGAAAAAGAGTGAGCCTATTGCAAATCGTAGTAGAAATCTAATCTATAATAACTCCAAAATACTAGAATGAACGATTTATACCTCTTTTAGTACCAATAAAATATGTGTGACCCATATTACATTGGGCATGATAACCGACATGACAAATTGCGTTTTGTACGTCACTTTATAGGTCAGCCGAGACTCGGTAAAATATTGCCAAAGGAGAATTTGTCTGTCTGAATACTGCCACTGTACACGAAAATGTTAATCAACTTTGTTTCTCGCTATTCCATTCTGGCAAAAAAAAAACTGTTTATAATTTGTTTCGCTTAAGACATTAATCAGCCAAATTTTGATTGCTTTCGGTTCAAAGGTAACGTATGCAATATGTATATTTAACAAAACCTTGCAAATAAACAAATTACTTCCACAATGCAATTTATACCATGTAAGAGTTATCTTTTGAAACCCAATACCACTAACATTACAAATAAATTATTAAAGAGATGTATCTAACAGTAGCCATGTTTGACAAGTTGATATTTTATGGACACTTATGCTTAATATTGAATTTTAAGGAGTTTAAGAGAATGATGCAAAGGATTGTCTTGTTTCAAAATACATAAAACATGAAGTTTTATACGTAATCGGTTCCATCAAACAAAACGAGCTTGTTTAAAAAGTAACATCAATTTAATTGAATAGGAAAAAAATGTGTCGATAGAGGGGAGACTATTGCAAGTAACAGCTCTAAGGCGAGAAAAGTAGAATTTACAATTGCCACTTACTTCGTATTAGTAAGGAAATTGCACTATAAAATTAACATAAAGTCCTGTGCTATCTTAAAAAATAAATGAAACAAACAACTCCTAATTCCCAAACATTGAAATCCGAGGGGATCCCGGTGGCCTGCACAGCCTTTGATAACTAGGGTTGCCGGAGTTTCAAGTATGGATGGGGAGTATTAAGATGAATGGGTACCTGATATTGGTTGCATAGTGTTGCAAAATAGTCTTTTTTCTCTCTCTCTTCAACCTATTGCAGTCCACTGCTGGACATAGGTCTCCCCAATTTGCGCCAGACTCCAGAACTCGTCTTCTCCAACGGCTATCGGTTCTGCGACTACGTGACCAGCCCACTGCCACTTCAACTCGCTGATCGGCAGGCTTTATCGGTAACTTTAGTTCTCTTATGAATTAAATCATTTCTAATCATATTCCTAAGAGAGACTCCAAGCATAGCTCGCTCCATTGCGCGTTGAGTGACTTTGAACTTGTGAACCAATCCCGCAGTCAGTGTCCGTGTCTCAGCTGCGTATGTTAGTACGGGTAGGACGCATTGCAAAGACTTTCGTCTTTATGCATTGCGGAATAGTTGACGTTAGGACATGAGTAGCTTACGAATGTCGCCCAGCCCAACTGATCCTCCTACTAGCCTCCCTTCGAAGTTATGCGGCCAAGTTGGATGGTTTGGCCGGTAGATATACTCCTGCACAACCTCGAGACGGACGCCACGACGCATATCGGTTGTGGCATGACACGACTGTTGAACATGACTTTCGTCTTGTCCAAATTCATGCCAAGCCCAACTCGTTGGGAGGATTCATTTAGGCTATTCAACATCTCAGCAAGCTCTTTCGATGACTCTGCAACGATGACGATATCGTCAGCAAAGCGGAGATGAGAAATATACTCTCCATTGACGTTGACGCCTCGTTCAGACCAGTGTAGGGTCTTGAAAACATCTCCAATGCGGTTGTGAACAGTTTCGGGGATATAACATCCCCTGTCTCACACACGACGCAATTGGATAGGTCTTGTCTGGTCTTGGATCTGAACGGTCATCTTCGCTGCGTTGGAGAGACACTTCATACCTCGATATATCGCCAGTCGATACCGCATCGCTGCAGAGCTCCAGAAGCCCAGGTTTCCACGGAGTCGAAGGCTTTCTCGTAGTCTACAAATGCCATACACAGCGGTTGGTACTCTTCGGTCTTCTGTATAAGCTGCCAAACAGTATAGATGTGGTCACGGTGCTGTAGCCTTTCGAAACCAGCCCAGTGTAGTTTCTTGGTGGATGACGGCATTAAAGAGCTCGACTAATGCCTTAGGACGGATTTAGGAGCTCTGTCGTGATACGTCATCCCCCGGGGCCCTTCCATTCTAAATTGCTCCAAGGCTGCACTAATCTCGCTAAGTCAACATCGAGATATCTGCGTATAATGGCGCCTTAGTGGGCACGTGGATCTTCGGTGCCTCGGTCTGTGGCTGATGAGCGCTCGATGAATACAGTCGTCCATATAATTCTCAACCTCTTTCAGGATCTGTGATTTTTTATTGAAAAAATTTTTGTAAAATTCTTTATACGTATTTACTATACCAAAGTATAGGTAATACTGTAAACTTTGAAAGGGGTACACTAAGATTTAGTTAAAATAATAAACTATAGAATCCTCAATGAATAAAACTTTACATTTTACTTTCTTATAATAGAATAAATTTTTTTCGACTTTGTTGAAATATAATATAATCTTAAAATTATAAAGCGATTGTCGGATTAGTGGTGCTTCTGTCGATAATTAACGAAACAATGGAGACCAAAACACTTCGACGCCAAATTTTGGTGAGAGCCTAGTCCTGTGGCGACCATATGATTGAAACTATGATGATGGTAAAGTAAATCAGTTACCATCTACAAAATTCAACAGCGCCATCAAGGCCAATTTTTAGCAAGGACCCTGTTCTTTGGCTATTAATTAATTAAAAACATACTTTGTAAACACATACCTACATCGATTTTTACATATAAACGTCCAGACTAATATAAATAGTCATATTTTCGTATATATATTTAAACTGCACGGGAACCGTGAATCATGTTTGTAACAACTTGAAATCGGTGAAGGTATGCATGGATAGCTAAATAACTGCAAAATCACAAAGTTCTGTATTCATGATACATACACATTATTCTTACGAAAGTACTAAAGCCTTGAAAAAACTGCGCCTTGAAGTACACAGCCCTAAAAGTAAAACCTACGTGATTCACAAGTGTACAATCACTGAGGAATCATTTAAAATTAAATATTATTATGCTGCCTAACAACCACCCACGTCCGTTCCAAATCAAAATGTTTTCTCCACGTTTTCCATACAATTACGCCAAATGAATCAGGCAATATTTGATCGAAACGTATAAAAGGAGCAGTAAAAAGGAATTTCCCATTATACTTCGCCGTTTATTTGCAAGAGTAAACGTTTATACTCACACAGTAAGACAGTTAAATAGGGACTATTGTTGTACAGAGGGTGAGTTTCAGATTTGACTTTTCATTTTATTTAATAATGCCGAAATGCAAATATTGATCTTAATAATTCTAAATGATTTTATGTTATCGGGAAAATGTTTATTATATGAAAAAATCGTTAATGGGGACGGTGGAATAAATAAAATAATAAAAGTATTTCTTATTATATATGAAAAGGTTGTTGTATATAACAACCTTCGATCGCAGAATATAAATAAATAAATATCCACTGACATTCACACAGCGCCATCTAGCCCAAGTTAAGCATTAAGCCTGTATTATGGGTACTAACAACGGATAAACATAGTTCTATACTTTTTTTTGTAAATTATACATACTATATAGAAAACACCCAGACCATTACAAACAGACATGTTCATGCCACAAATGTTTTTACTGCCGGGATCGAACCCGAATCCCTTGGTGTTGCAGTCGACGTCTCAATGTTCAAAAATTAACTTAGGGATTTAATTTGAAATACACAGCACTAGTTCAATACGCTTTGTCTATCCAGCAGGGTGTACTAAAAGTACACGCATGTGCTTACAAGTTGATACGAAAAAATATTTAACAAAAAAATACCGACTTTAAACTAAAAACATAATTACGGACGAATTTCGTAACCCCCTTTTTTTGAAGTCGGTTTAAAAAATAATTCACTCAAATTTATCACGTTATCTATAAGGAGTAATTCAAAGTACTGTGTGAGTTCCATATTCTCCGTAAAATAATGGACCTGAATATTAAGAAGGCTCCTCCATAATTTTAAACTTACATTTGTACGTTCCTATAGTAGGTCACGTAATGCAATGTACATTAAGCACGGCATACTAATGAATACAAGTGTCGTAATGGAATTGAATTTAGTGTCTCTGTACGCCATTAGGGTCTAATTATTATTTAAGATTTTTCAAGTGCCATAATTTACACTCTATTGTATTATATTCCTTGATTTTTGTTACGTCATACTTGCTAATTATGTGATACAGTATTACATTTTTTTGTTTGTCTCCAACTGCAATGTGATTATATATATGCGACAATTAATTTAAATTGATCTGGATTCTTATACAGGCTTTGTTGTTTGTGGATTTGTGCGGATATAAGTAATTTCAGGCATTATTTTTACGCATTATTTTTCTATCGATCTGATTGATTAATATAATAACGGTACTTGAGTTGCTGAGCCGTCTTACTGCTTCTGACATAACAATCACCAAATGGCAGTAGCAGCAGGCAGGGAAAGGTGTACGAACTACTTTGAAAGCTACTTCTCGGTACCCAACCGGTGTAATACCCATATTTTTCTTAATACCTATGTTTTTAATCCGGGGAACCTGTATTTTTCTTAGGCTCATATATCATCAGCTCGTATACCGTCCTCACCGTGGATTACTCCCGTAAGGTGTTTAGGCCTTAGTCATTCACGCGGGCTCAGTTTCAGTCACTTTACGCATAACCATTGAATGACTTCGCACGCGTGCGCAGGTTTATTCACGATGTTTTCCTTCTCGGTTAGAGCGTCGTACATATAATTTCAAAAATTGGAAAAGACATTGGTACGAGGAGGGAATATCCCCACTAAATCAGGAAAAATCACACATTGACTTTTTTGTACCCTCGCCTGTGCTCGTGCTGTGGAGTGCAAACCCACGATCTCCAATAAATCAAAAATTTCAACTCCACGCTAGAGCCGTCTTTATACCACATAGGAAGAAGTCATCATTCTATGACCTCCTACGGGAAACGACCTTTGCATACAGCATAAACATGGGAAGATTGGGCCGTAACCCACCACGCGGCTCTATGCGGATCAGTTAACGACTACTATCCTAAGACACGGCTAAACTTGCCCTCCGAAGCACGGTTTTCCTACGGACAATGCACCTCATTCAGGCTGCGATATCCTTACCAAAATGGGATAAAATTCCCGAAGTGTCTTTCACTATCGTAATACTGTGGGATTCGAACCAACAACTCTCGAACAGCAGCTATCCAAAACTAACGCTCTGTCCACTAGACCATGAAGGCAGTAATATAACAATTCAGTATCTTCCTTATTTAAAATCGAACATAATATGGCATATCATGTATCAGGTTTCACCTCCACAGAATAAGTGTTTTAGTTATTTTCTTAATAAAAATAGATGCTTCTGCAGAAACGAGATACAAACACGCTTGGATAATATGAACAACAGATAAATATGACACGTTCTTGAAAACCGTCAAAAATTGTTTAAGAACATTTCCGCTTTATCGGTTGTTAAACATGTACCCCGCAAGTTCTACTTGTTAACCCTAGGTCACTATTAACCAATAGTTTTTATTTTTGGGAGCAATTTTCAATATTGGCTGTTTATAGCCTTTGCAGCCGAACGGGCAGTTGGTGAGCGCAGATAGAATTGCTCTTCTACGGAAATCCTCAGTTCGGATCTTGTCTATGAGGAAAATACCTTACATAGCTTTTTTGGAACTATGCTGGAAGTCGTTAAACAATAGTGCTAAACCCTTTACTGCATATTACATTTAAGTACATGAAATAACATAAGTTTGCACTCTTAATTATGTGTATCTATCTGATTAATTTTAATAATAAGATGTGTTTTCCAAAAAATATTATGAATACATGTTTATCTGTAGCTTAGTTACCATATTATAAGCATATAGTTTGGACTTGATGGTCATTGTAGTGACTATAGATATTCATTTATTTAAAATTTTGGGAAGTCTCGACACTCAACTTGCTGATGTAATATTTTAAAGTTACTTGGTTACAAAAAGTTGAGAGTTTCAGTAATACAACTTCTACGCGGATGACGTCAGAAGCGAATATCTGTTTGTGATATGTATAATAAAGAAGTTCTATGTCGCAAACATAATCATATACACGGCGAAATTGAAGCATTGGCAATTTAAGATCCTGCTCGTGATTTAAAGTACATCCCCGAATATTAAGTAATTAATTGATACAAAATTAATTTTTAACTCTATAAATGCAATTGATCAATAATTTACATTAAAATATTAAAAAAATAATAATTAAAAAATAGCGTCGGTGGCTAATGGTGTGGACTGTTGCCCTCTTACCGGGAGGCTGAGTTCAAATCCCGCCACGTACCAATGTGTTTTCAAATTTTCGAAATTATATGTACGTTATCTACGCTCACGGTGAAGAAAACATCTTAAGGAAACCTGCACCCTGCGAAGAGTTTCAAAGGTTGTGCGTGAAGTCAGCCAATTGCACTGGGCCGCGAGACGTAAGGCTTAACACCTATACGGGTAGGTCTGCTCCTCGGTGGGGACGTTCAATGAGTTTGAATGAAATTGAAATTGAAATTGAAAAATGCTTTATTCAAATAAATTTACAGATACTTTTGGATTGTCAAAACAGTATATAATTTTTTTATTAAATCTAATGACTTACCATCGGTTCGGAATGCTGCCATCCAACGAGAATCCGGCAAGAACTCGGGGTTACTCTTTTCAATACTTGGTTTTACAGAGTTTGTCAAATAATAAATTTATACAATTAATTATATGCGTTGCTCTGGAACACAATGCAAGAGACTAACCACAAATTTTGTCTGCTATATATTCTACTGAGTAATATCTTTTTTCACAGGTAGTTTAATTAAAGCTTTAAATTATGCAAGGGCAATCATATTTTGTGGCACTTTATTAAATTTTATAAATTCGACAAGATTTCCCTACTTTGTGAAGAGAAGATTCGAACAGCAAGTTTGTTTTATTCCTAGTGTTAAAATTATGATGCATGTTTTTTTCAAAAGTGTGGATATCTTTACGTTTCATTATATTATCATTATATTATGAAATATATATTGCGATGCGACTGTCATATATTTTTTCTTTATAAAGCTCTTTCAAAGAATCCGTGCGTTAAGAGTGTAAATGGCACGGACAGTCTTCTGTAGTACAAAATATTATGTATGTCAGAGCTGGCCACAAAATAATTACATAAACGACATTTATATGAAAATAACTAAATATAATTCGCTGTTTTCGACATCAGTCAAGAGCCTTATTTTCCTACAGCATAGGCTGCCGAGCTAGTCTACGGCAGTGCTTCAATATGGGGTCCACTGCAGTTTGCATCAATAGAATACTAAAAATCTAGTTGATTTACTGTTTCTAATTTTTCATTATTAAGAATAACATTAAAATTTACTTGCTTACATTTGGAGCTAACTTGACACATTTGGTTTTCTTAGTATTTATAGTAGATTATTTACAGTAAACAGTGCATTACTTTGGATAGGGAATATTCATCTCATCAAATGATTATGTGTCTGTTGATGTTAAAAATCAAAGATGTCATCAGATAGTACTACGCATAATAATTATACAATAGTAGGGAAGATCATTTATATATTAGAAAAAGAAGTGGACCAATTGAGCCCTGGGTACCCATGTGCAGAAAGCACAGGAGAACTTTACCATTAACATTAACTTTTGGATTCTGTCGGACAATATGACTCTAAAGTTTTAATGCACAGTCCGATACACCGTAATGTCTCATTATCAACAACGTTGCATGATCTACCATCAAAGGCTTTGGATAGATCAAAATTTCAATGGCATCCTGCTTATTCTCCCAGGCGTCAAATATGTGTTTGATAAGTGGGACCCAGATCTATCATCATCATTGATTTATGATGGTAGTCATGTAAAATGACAGTTGGCCGGTGTCAAATTGGTATGCTTCTTATTTGAAAAATATGCGTTTTTTGATTATTGCTATGATTTTCTTATTAATTATTGTAAAACACAGCAATCACTTGTTTTGAATTGTTAATTTCACTTATTACTATTATTTAGAAAAATATTTAGGAGCCAAATTTTTAACGTCTGAGGTAGGCAGTGTTGATCTTAGGAAAAAAATATTTTTAATTAAATACGGGTCGAGGCGGGTTTGACGCACTGCGTAGCAGAGGGCGCGCAGGCGATGTGGAGTGGCGGTACGGGCGCTTAATAAAGTTACAAGCTATAACAAATTATCCAATTGCTGAATTCAATGTGATATTTTTTTTTATTTTTATCATTTCATTTGTAAAGCTATAAACATATATCTATGTGGAATAAAGTTCCCATGAAAACATTCCATAATAAGAGTAAGTAGAATGTATGCCAAGGATAAAAATTCAACCTTTAGATATAGGTACTTAAATTCATCAGTAGTAATAGTTATAAGACAATAAACACTCATATTTATTGATAAAAATACATGCACGAGAATAAATAAGAGAAAGATAACAATATAATTTGTATTAAGTAATACATTGTTGTGGAAGTAAGATCGATAGTAAATAAATAATCGTTTATCCCTGTGCAGTGTTGTGGTCAGGAAATTGAAAGGGCGCCGGAAAACTTGATTTACAACGAAGCCTGAGAAAAGGGTTCTTATATTATGAAAATTATTTCGGAACAGCGGGCGTCAGACCGCTTGTATGTTGGCATACTATCAGGATAAATGGGATTTGCTACGCTTGTAATTAAAGCCTGGACTTATAAGACTGCCTAGGTTTTAAAACACTACACTAGGTGCTTGCTATTAAGGAAGGTTTTATCGTTACTCGATGACAAACAAAAACTCGTAGTTAGAATGTATTCTATCATATATTATTTATACTGACGGCACGAACTTAAGTTCTTTAGCTCTATATTAGTAACTACACTATACTCGTTCAATATAGCGTCTATGCTATTTCAATACAAAACCTCTCTTTCTCTTTATTACGATCGAGCGTCTTTAACAACAAATTTTCACAATTATTACAATACAATTTTTCAGAGTTTTTTTTTTCGGAAATGCTCACAATTCGATTCGTCGTCTATTTCTAGTCGTTTAAGAGTAAGCCTCAATGCACAAGGCTGAGATTTTTTTCTGAGTTATTAATAGTAGTGAAATAGGTTAAGGATTGTTATCTCTATAAAACTTTGTCTGTCCTACTCTTACAAACTCAAAAATTATTAAAATAATTTTAAATTTATTCATTATATTAGGTCAATTTTCCAACACGTCATCATGACATTATTTTTTTTTAGGTATTCATGAATATACAGGTTCGACACAGTCCAGCACTATATATAAACTGGCAAGGATGATAAACCATAAAAAAGGTCCTAACATTTCAAAAGCAATATTACGTCAGTAAGTATATGTCTGGGTTTTTATTGGAACTGTAAAACCTTTCCGAAACTAGAAATGGGAAATCTCAGAGTTTAGCCAGCGGCTGTTTTGACAGGCTTATACATGACCGTTCTAATTTAGTTCCTAGGAGCACTTGGCCTAGTTTTTTACATCAAGGTGCACTAATTGGAAACTCTACGAATCGCTACACCTGTAATTGGAAACTGCCAGTTGGCGCAAGTGTCCTCTATGCGGCCGCCGGCTTAATCCATCACTAGGGCCATTAGTGGCCCGCTTTGGGCTTTGATATTGATTTTAGACTTCTTTTCATTCTTTTGATGCTCGCCTAGATCAATTTTCGTATAGAGAAGATTTGTATCTGTGAACAACCATTTTGTACGATCTGTAGCGAACCCAAACCAACAGGTCAAGGGTCTTTGCTTTCATTTTAGCATTAACATTTCAGTATTATTTAGATTAAGAGCGTTGGTGTCTCATTGGTGTGGCCTGTTGATTTCCGATTTGGAAGGTGCAGGTTCAACCTCGCAATGTATTTTAGAAGTTTTGAAATTATATGTGCGTTTATTCAACGCTTTAAGTTGAAGGAAAACATTGTGAGGAAACCTGCGCACGCTTGCGAAGAGAATCTAAAGTAGTGCGTGAAGTCGGCCAATCTGCATTGGACCTGCGTGGATGACTAAGGCCTATACACCCTTTACGGGTAGGCTCATGCCCCTCGGTGGTCACGTATACGAGTTGATGATGATTAATGCAGTATTTATAAAAATACGATAGTTTAATTGAATTGAAACAATTAAAAGAATATTATTTGACGGTATAAATACTTGATGTGAAATCAATTTTGATATGAATCAAATTTAATATATCCAGTAAGTTTTGATATATTTGAAATAAAAAAAAAACATTTTTAAATCGATAACTTTAAAATTCTGTTTCACGAAATCCATTTATATTGCAAAACAATAAAAAAATAAATTAAATGCGAATAACAGCTCCAAACTCTTGCCGTTGCCAATCTAAAACTCATGTGAAAGCTTGACCTGGGCTATTCTTTGCAAACTTTCGGAAAATGAATCGTCCATAGTTATGTTTGAAAAATATCAAAAACTGACGCAAAGTTAATGAAACATTTTCAATATATACAACATATAAAATTTTTATAATTTTTTTCTTGGCATTCAATATTATTTCAACAGTTTTTGGTATCCGTTCCTTCAAAAAGATGAAGATAATATGAAAATAAATTGAACTTTGTGTAGTAGGTATATTTTGTTTGTTGTTGTCACAATTGAAAATAGTAGTTCATAAGTGCTTTTTGTAAGCCTAATTTAAAATAAATGGATTTGATATTTTGATATTTTGAGTAGATACTTACTTACTAGATAAGCCGTTATTTGCTTATCTATTAATACCAATAAACTTACAAAATTTTCATAATACCTCGATCTCAAAAAGATTTCCAGTAATATTTTAGATGATTGCTGAGAAAGTGAAAGGTTAAAATACTCCAAAAACTACATTAACTTCCCCCTGGAAACTTAATAAGTAGGTACAACGCACCAAGCGTATTAACATCTGACGATGGTAAACTTGATTATCCCTAACTTTATAGTCCTCTAAAGCCGAGTTATAATCTATTTATTAAGTAGACAATGTATATCGGGTAGTGGTGACGTTTTTATTAGGAAACATAAAAGGGCCTATGCGGGCGGCGTCGACCCATTATGTCCCATTCGCCCACTGAGTGCTTAATGCAGGATAATGGACTCTCTCACTATTAATTTTGCTGTTTTTGTTTCGGAAAAACAGTAACAAGTGTTCGTTTATCGCGTGTCTAGAATGACCACGAATAATTAATTTATGCTTGAGATTACAGCCACAGAATAAATACAGTTTCTTTGGGAGCAGAAGTTTTTATCGTAACTAATTACTTTTAAGTAAATGCCGAAGGTGTAGCTTGTTACCATGATTGTTATATAAATGTGGAGACCGTGTTATTATCATTATATTTCCATAAGTAAGGCTTAACTTTTCTTTCCCCTTACAATCAATTATGGTGTATTTTTAAAGTTCCACTAACTATATTGAATAATTCAGGGCACATTTACAAAGCATGAAATAAATTTCATTGACAGCAACTGGTGCGTATCAGACTACTATATGTAATTTTAGATACCTACCCAAATACATGTGACGCACTGCCATGTTTACCATGTCTTTGTTTAATGTCATTGTAACTATTACACTACACATTTCTGACACATGGGGGTACATTATATCATATACGTAACCGTATATTTCAATTTAACGATAGCGTTTCACAAAGATAGTGTACACAAAAGTAACAGAATCAACAAGAGAGCGTTTGGTACAACTACGACAGCATAATAAATGCATACTTCGTACAAACTGAGCCATCGGATGTAGCAGTAGTGTAAACCCAAAATAGCTTTACGAACTTGGCGCACGTTCAAATATTGGAAGGAACGTGGTCTACAGGAGTCACCAACCAAGATTTACTTCGCACTGTATTACAAGTGTGGATCATAAACTCTTTGTACCCCGCAAACCGTATGACGTAAAAACGTTGCACGTGTTTAACGCTTACTCCGCGGTTCAAAGTGAACAAACAAAGTTGACAAAAGATCAGCCCTAAACGGGAATGCTTGGATAAGTGTAAACATCGAGATAAATGTGATAGTCTTCTTGAGTGATGCTTATTACAGTACGCGATATTCAGATAGTCTTGGCAAATTTAAGAGTTAGTAAAATAGCCTGACTGACGAGCGCTAATTCGTCGCTCACTTGCTGAATACCGCGTAATGTTGCTTCTGTAAAACTATCCTTTGATAGTAGATAATAATATTTTACAGTTTTAAATTCACTGCTGGACAAGGCCTTTCTCAATAATTTTAAATTTTTGAGGCTTCGGACCTCATACACTTCACACCAGTTCAAGTTGCTAGACCTTATTCAGCAAAATATGAATAAAATTGAATAAAGGTAGATTTACCGCCACAACTCCAAGGGTTGCGTGTCACCCGAGACTTCATTATTATTTTGTCTCTTAACTCAGTAATTCTACTTATAACAGTGTCCATTTCCAAAATTAATTTATTAATTAATTGATGACGTCATTTGTCGCTAGCTAAGGTTAACCGCATAACAACTTGCTGTTGTTTTAATTGCATTGTTAAGACAAGATATATAAAAATACTCTAGTATGGTGTGTAAAAATTAAAACATAACAAAAACTAATGCACTCCAATCTCGTTTCATTCGTGAAAATAAGTATTTAATTTAGTATTATTTCGGCGTGAATTGTTCTTACACAAATTGATAAAGGATGGTTGAAGGAAATATATCGCCGACGATAGAAGCGCGCGATGGACTAACAAATTATGGTCGCACTGGGAATGCCTCGTCCGGCGGACCACAGTTAAAATCTAAACAGTATCGACACACATAAATGAACAAAACGAGGTTTGATGGAGTAGGAACGGACGATGTTATAATGTCGTTGACAGTGGGCCATTTAAGAATATTTTTTGACAAACAGAAATTTAGAAAGATATGATGAAGACAGTTATAATAACGAGTAAAATAGGTACTGTAGGTGCCCACCTATTTAGCTGCCCAGCTATTGCCTCATATTTTTGTGCCGCATGTTTTTATTTGTTTTTTTTTTTAATGGGGGAGACCTATGTCCAGCAGTGGACTGCGATAGGTTGAATAGGATAGGATAGGGATGTTTTTATTTTAAAACATGGCCAAGTTACAACTTCATGATTACTTTAAAAACTTATGTATCGTTTTTGTAGTATCTACACTGTGGTTAGACCGTCAAAAATATATCTGTGCAGCTAAAACCCGGACTCTAAAGATGATATAAATTTCATATGATATGTTTTTGGGGAATTCCTTTAGTTTCAAACTGTTATTTCCAAAGAAATTTGTAAATATGAAATTTCGATCGCTTTTTTTTCTTCTGTCAAATAAATATAGTTTGGCACCAATGATGTAAAAAAGTATAGATTCGTGATATGCTCACAAAACAATCGAAAAAAGTGTTCTGAATGCAGGGACATATACACATTTTTCGAATGAGCGTACATTTACCTAAACAAAAGACTACCAACTGTACTATGTTCGGCGGTTCGTTTTTGAGGCACGGATGGCGTATCTAACTATAAATATACAGAATATCATTGTTTGGCACATAAAACTGCTAACGAAGCTGTACGACGTAGGCATACGTGGCCCGGCACATGCATGGCTAAAGTCATATCTCTCAAACAGAGGGCACTACGTAGAGATCAATCACCTAGATGAGGGCACAGGTCAACTATCAACGGTTAGATCTGAAATGCAACCAATCAATAGCTCTATAGCTCAGGGAAGTGTCATGTACATTAATGACCTCACCAAAATCACAAACACATATAGTGTCCTATTTGCAGACGATTATTCTCTATTATAGGTAAGGCGAGGTGATCTGGACATTTCAATGTACAGATCACCTCGCCTTACCTATAATTAATGATTCTCTGCAAGAAATAAAAGATAAGCTTAATGACCATTATTTACAAATAAACTACACAAAAACCAAAATAATCCAATTTAGACCCCATCAAAAAATCCCTTAGACTTAGAATTAGTAAAAAAGAACAAATATAGAAGAAGTTATAGAATTTAATCTCCTTGGCTTATCCATTGATTCACATATTAACTGGAAAAAACACATAAGTAAAACGAAACACAAACTCTTTCAGTTTACGCTCTTAGTGTACTAAAAAGAAACACCCATACGGGATGCGCGCTCACTGCCTACTATGCGTACGCATACTCTTGGCTCAAATACGGCATTATTCTTTGGGGTGATAGCACATACGCCCACGACTTATTTGTCATTCAAAAGAAATGCATACGTATAATGCAAAATATTTCATAAACAGACATCTGCAAGCCACATTTCATCAAGTTAAAATTGTTTACACTCACGTCTGTATAAATACTGGAGATGGCTACTTTCGTACGTAAACATATCGCACGAATACTAGATTTAAAAATCAGCTAGCACTACCAGAACCAAAAATGGAAATTTATAAAAACTGGCCCTTATTATAAGTCAATACAAATATGCAATAAGATTCCACTAATTAACGGAACAAATTAAAGCAATTGTTGTTAAATAAAGCTTACTACCCTACCGCAGAATACCTATCAGACGAGACACAACCATAGAAATTCGAACCAAGGCGAAGTTTATATTATTAATATAGATTGAAAGTATTAGTATGTAAGGCTATAGGTGCATTTTGTCATGATTTTCATTATTGTGATCTTACAGGGTTCATGTGTTATGTACCTATTGAAATTTAAAACAACTTATTAACCACATATATATATATGTATATATATGTGTGTGTGTGTGTGTGTGTGTGTGTGTGTGTGTGTATATATATATATACCAAACATATATTACAACTGTAAAAGCTCGAACTATGTACTATATACTACAAACAATAATCAATTAAATTTAATTGAAATACAACTTATTTATTTGAAAACTAAACACAAACACAACATTTACATAAGCTAGTCTAATTGAACCATTATTGTTTTTATTGAATCATTATTATGCTTTATTAGAAAGTAACATATACAAAATCCTTGTTTAGTCAGGGAATGAAACCAGGAACCCTTGGTGTAATAGCCGACATCTTTACCATTATACCATACCGGTCGTCGTTAGATTATATAATTCAAATAATTCATTGACAATTGTAAAATAAACAAATGAAAAGACAGCTGTTTTTCGAAGTTCATTAATTAAGACTGACCTGTCGACAAATTTAATAATTTGGAAGAGCCAAACTGACAAACGGGCAATGAATAAATTGGTTTTATGAAGTGTTAACTGTAGTTAGCATTTGTTATATTCTCAACCTAAAATGAATAATATGACGACTCATTTGGTGTTGCGGTTGAGAGGTTGGTTACAATACCAAGGGGTTCGATCCCCGGGCCAGGTTTGTGTGCATGAACATGTCTGTTTGTAATGGTCTAGGTGTTTTCTTTGTATAATGTGTATGTGTTTACAAATATATATATACATATATTTTTATATACGACGACTACATATTTGACGACCCATATCCTAAATTCATATTTGTATTTGCTTTTTTTATAGGGCCTTAGTAAAGTACATTCAGTAGAAAACATCTCACATCAGCTTTACTTTTTTGGTTCTTCAATATAAGTTGAGACGAATTCATATAATGTCGGTTCTCTCGTACACGGTTATAGTGAAGTAATTACAGTAAGGAGAATCATATTTTACTTTTTGTTCAATACTATCAAAACATTATTTCAAAATACTCTTTTATCTCACACATATATTTAGATTTTTAGCATAAGTTTTAAATTTAAGTAATTTCTTGTGTTGATTTTGTGTTGGCTCATTTGTTGTATTTTAATTGTTTAGTTTTATTAAGCATTCAGGTGTTCTTTTCTATACAATCTTTATTTGTAACGACCTATAATTGGCTACCTGTTGTTATTTGTGTATATTTTTGTGTTTGATGCCACCGAATCTTCAAGTTCAAGTGGCAGTGGGCTGGTTACGTATGTCGCAGAACCTATGGCCGTTGGAGTAGGCGAGTTCTGGAGTGGAGATATATAGACAATATACTCGCAGTACACTCAATAAGTGTTTTCATTCCGTCTCCCGGTCCATTGCAACCGCGTCTTGGCAAGCGTAGTGTAGGACGCTCTCTGACCCGATAGAATAACAACTTGTGAAAGGTCGCTGGAGGCTGGATGAGATAAAGCGGAGGACCGGGATATCTAGCGCAAAATGGAAGAGATCTAAGTTCAGCAGTGGCCTGGTATAGGTTCAACAGAGATTAATATTATTATTATTATATATAAATTGTTTTTTATTTCGTAGGTACACAACCGAGTAAACGATTCACCTGATGGCAAGTATAAGTATATAACGAGTTCATTGCGAAACTCTAAAAAGGAAAAGACGAAACATTATGAGGAGATGGAAAGGGGAAATTAGGCCTCCGGTGGCTAATCTCGCTCACTCGACGAAATACCACGTTCACATTCGTTTTTTGCAAGGCCTTTTTTTGATATAACTCTGGCCGAGACAGTCTATTCGTGCCCAAGCATGGTTGTGTCCCATTAAAGTCATAGTACCAAATAAAGTCATAGTTAAAACTATGACATAAAAGGTTTATTTCAAACCTTGTCTGAAAACTGTGTTCTAGTTCATCACCTGTCCTATCCGCTGCCCGACGGAGCTTAAAAAAACACTAGGATGCCGACGTCGGTACTACAATCTCATCTTTTCTCTTTTTGTACGACTGCATTCTGTACTGAAGCGTGAGACCTAACATCTGTATGCCACAAGTAAGCTACTGCTGTGTGTACTTTTTCGAGATCACAGAAATATTATTAATATTTCTCACTTCTTCTCAGCCGTACACTCTTGTCAGAGTGGTCGTGGTTATGTCTTGGTTAGTGTTTTAGGTATGGTCGGTCTCGTGATGTGTTGCCGTGCATCTCTATTCTTGAATTTCTCACTTATCACCTTAAATATCCTCTAATCTAATTAAATTGAGAACATAGCGTAACAGGAAAACATACCAGCAAAATAATAGCGGGTAAGTAGGTCGCTCAATCATTGGTTTGCTTATTAGTATACCCCTATCAATAATTGAAACGGACAAAGAAATCATTTAATAAGCTCAAATTTACCTGTTCAATTAGTGTCGTTTTTCGTCAAAAGGAATATTGGTGTATAAATGGGGAAGGCTGGCATTGTCACAGGCGCGGTATATCATGGCGTGCGGAAATTCAAAGGGCGCTCGGAAGTACTTGATTTACGGTGCGGGCCGCATGTATGTATGCGCGAGTATTAAAAATTTCATAAAAATATTCTTTATGAATTGCGTTCTTTGTGTTGGCCGGCGGATTGCGAATTAATTTCGCCAGCAACACCTTTGCAGAGTTTATACTCGTGAGTTTCTTCGTAGAGTTGATAGTTTTTTAGTTTTTGACAGAGATTTACTTAGATTCCAATAAACTCAACGTTTTTAGTGATACCAGAACTGCACAAAAAGCTAGTAAAACTAATAAAATAGTTAAAGTTAAAATCCTCACATATAGAGGTAATCTTTCTTGACTAACTACCCATTGAGCTGCTCAGGATTAATTTTTGTTTTATCGTTTTCTTAAGAATTTTTCAAGATTTCCAAAAGAAGGCTTATCATCGGGTGATCTCCTTAACAGGGATTTAAATACTGACTCTAAGTGTGTATTACATAGTGATGTTTAAGTTAGATTCACTTTTATTTATACCTTACCGAAATTTTGACCTCAAGTGCATAAAATAGTGTATAAATATGCACAACGATAATATATCCCCATAGCTATGCTATATGGGTAGGCCTGTACCCTGCAGTGGCTCGTTATAGGCTGATGATTATGTTAATTCATGAAACAAAAATAAACTTATTAAATATAGTTTAAAGCTTCTGTCTTCAGAACATAATAACAACAAGAAGATAACGGTATCTTGCTCTTTACTTCATTTCTTAGGTCACAGAAACACTTAGAATAAATCACAAGGACACCCTGCATAAATAGCGCCTGGTCCAACTTAATTAATTTCTTAAAATGCAAATATATTGGCGTCTTAATTTTTGTCTGATATGCTTACAAAAATAAGTGAAAAGAAATTAATGGACTTAATTTTAATTCAGTTATTATATTATATTTTTAAGGTTTGGTGTAAGTGTTATAGTGTTTTTATATTGTTAGTTTATTTTTAACAAATATAGTACGTATCTGATATGGGAACCCATTGCAGGTTTTCGAATTTGATTTTGTACAGTTCAGTTTCCGAAGCTGGAGATGTTTTCTAGAAAAACTAGTCCTAATGGAGAGAAGGAGGTTTTTCGTCGAATCCAATTAAGGTAGAGAATATTTGGGAAGTTAAATGAAAACATCTCTTATATTTTCGTACAAAAATCGTCAGTGTCTCAAGACAAAGGTATTTGACCAGTGTGGGTCGTCGGTAATGACTTACAGAATCAAAACATGTTTGCAAGCAAAGGGTCTTTGTGGGCTGTAACAATAACCATGATATTTAATTAGAGAAAAGAACAAGTTTACTACCAAACTTCAATCTTTTGATTTAAACAGTGACATTGAATGTTACTTCTATTTCCTGTTGAAATATCTCGTACTTCATATTCACTCTCATGAAATAAATCAAACGAGACGCAGACCAATTTTATTCAATTCTAGAACTACGGAAATGAATTATTAATGAATGCATGGTTGTGAGATGTTAGTAATTCCCACAGAATTTAATGCAAACTCTGCCCACTAGAGATATTCCCATCTCAACAAGGACTGTAAAGGCTCCGCAAATTGCAACCATATCATGAAAATGTTTGATCTACGACCACAGTCTAGATATAACTTGTTCCCGACGACCCAGTAACATCAAGATTTAGCTTTGCACAGATTGGAATTCAGAATTGTATGAATTTCTACCAATGTATTTGAGGTAGGAAACACAAGTATAATTTTGAAATGGCATATACGTGAGTAACTGATGTTGTCATATCTGATCATGTATTAAATGATGTATTTTTACATAACTATACATAAAAAAAGTTTTTTCATCCATCGTCTTAGTCGCTCTTTTGTCGGAGTGGTCATGGTTTTATCACGATCGGTTTTTAGGTCGTATCGCATCTTGTGATAGTACAAACATCGTAGTAGTGCTCACCGTGGAGCTGTATGCTTGGCAGAGTATATAATATATTTGTAAGGTTTTTGGCGATCGATAAAACCTAACCAATCAATCCACTAGACTTTCGTGATTTGAAATGCCCCAACTTCCTCATTATTATGCCGGGCGGGAAGTAAGAACAACAAATATATTTTCGTTCAAATAATATTTATCTAATTTTAGTCATTTTTAAATGCTAGAAAGCTAAAATTAACAAACATTAATAAAAAGACATTTTAATAACGAATTCAGTTGGTAATGCACCCTATAAAGTCATTTTCTTATGATAAATATTATTCTTGTACGGTTGAATATTACTCAGTGCACGCGTGAAGTGAACAGCGCTCGTGGAAGTTTCTTAATGAATTTCGCTTGGAGTTCGTTTGCTCTAAAGAAGTTAGTCAAACTGTTAGTAATTGACTGGAAACTATACTCTGGCGACATTTGCTAGAAATTCGAATATTAAGATAGAGTTTACTTTGATTCCTTTCCTACTAAGGTAGGACATCTATCAAAGTCACCCTTACTAGGGTCAAGTACTTTTTCATTCATCCAGTATATAATGTCTATATTTAAATTGTATGTTCAAGATCTTAAAAGTATCTAATATCACTTCAAAAGTCCTGATATGATCTAACCAGTGACTATTTTGTTAACTTTTTGACAGCCAGAGACGCTTAGCAGTATCACAAATAATAGATTTTCCATTGTGTCTTGATTCCTGTCGGTCAACCGGTTAGTAATTCATAGAATCATCGTAATCGATTTCTAGGCCAAGTCAATAAGTAAGTAAGTCTAAAAAAGTCAATGTAACAAGTGCATGAATAAAAAAGTACAACATACTCGTAAATATGCATTGCAGACGTTGGTGCGAACTGGTACTAATTGATAAATCACTTGGTAGATATAAAGTTCCATGAATTAAACGCCAAACATGTAAAACTTCTACAAAACCATTCCATAAAAAGTTAAAGCAACGGGGAATGGTTGATAACGGTTGGTAACAAAAATTTGGAATTACTAAACTGGCCATCGTTGTTTTAAACATATCTTACACTCCATCTTGTTTAAATCAGCGCGTCCATAAGTCAGTAGAGTGGCCCAAACTGAATATTATGGAGCCCGCATCGATATACCCATCTTAAATAACGCGCCACGAGACTCGCGTCAAACGATTTTGCAAATTTATGTACTAAAATGTACTGCAATTATGCAATAAACCGCTCGAGTGGCACAAGGTGTTACGAACCTTAGCAATGTTTAAAATATAAACACTTGGTCAGTGATAAATATTCTAAATTTGGAGTTTTAAATAGATTTTTTGCATACATTTCATTTGTAGAAGGCTTCCAGGTGAACTATTACGGTTCAGAGCAATATTTGATCTATATAACAAATTTCATTGTACGAAATTGCTTTCCGAATACTTCAATAACTTGAAAGCTCTTAGGTAATGTTTCTTGCTTAAATTATAATTTTATGGGGGCCGAAGGTCCGAGAGTGGATGAAACCTTTGAACATGACAACTATAAAATAAGCAAGAAATTATACAAATATCTAATTTAGAATCAAATTCACAATAAAACAAAATTTCCATTGGCAATAACATATCTCTTGTTGATGTTACCATTATTTGTTCCTACTTTTGGTCACTAGTAAACTATTCACCAAGAAAACGACTTGAAAGTGGAATAAAAAGAGACAAATATATTGTACACTTGAGATTATTTAATAAGAAATTATTAGAAACCTTATATTTCTTATCTTATGTTACAGGCACTTGTTTCTTATCTTTCTTATCTTATGTTACAGGCACAAGTAATCAATAGTTTACTCTAACATTGTGCCTGTCAATCCTATGCTTATGCTTCACTTACTGCAATCACTTATAATTAAGTAAATGAATCGGTCGTCGCGTTTACTTGATATTTTATGTTAAATGTCTATCATTTTCACTAATACTACTCAACAAATATTTGTTTGGAGATATGAAACTTTGTATTAACAAAGGCGAGCCA
Organism: Leucinodes orbonalis; assembly: GCA_019425675.1. Classification (NCBI taxonomy): domain Eukaryota; kingdom Metazoa; phylum Arthropoda; class Insecta; order Lepidoptera; family Crambidae; genus Leucinodes; species Leucinodes orbonalis. The sequence goes on along the minus strand of PQWD01009889.1, from coordinate 108,284 downwards.
CGAATGTTTTAGCTAGTTCGTAACACAAAGATTCCACGAAACCCCGTTCAAATTCAACTATTGAATACGTTAAATAAAACGCTACAAAATCGAACACAATCTACAAAAATGAACGGGATTCGTATTGAAATTGTAAAACAATATTTTATCATGCAAATCAGTGCAGGACCTAGCCGTTTCTTTACTAAACAGGCTATTTCAGAATAAGTAAAAGGTAGTTCTATATTGAAATATCAAGGACGGTGAAATAAGAGAGCTTTCTTGCAATGTTCACGATAGCGCAGCGAATTCCTTCCACCAGTTTTCATTTCTAAACACAGATCATAAGTGCATACATAAATTATGAACAGATTATTTAATTACAACCAAAATACGATGAACATTTAAATATTGCTTAATAATAATATATTTTGAAACTTTTACGCAGTAAGAGTCTATTGTTTTAGTGTCTTCAATCTACTAAAAGTACCTGAATCAAGTACAATATTTATTATTAAAAGCATTCCAAAAACATCCATGGTTTTAAATTCACTCTCTTTGTTTTAAATATATATGAACAAAAATTATACTAACATATTCAAATAAAGATTCACGTAAATACGTTATCGCTTTTCCAGCCACGCAAGCTTGGTATGCAAAATATTTACATTGCTTAGTTCCAAAGAATAAATCCACTAGAAATATACAAAAGTGCAGTAAAAAATGTATTTTCATTCCACAGACTATGACCAATCAAACGCCGTTTCTTTAATAATATTGTTTGGTTCAAATTTTAATTGTTGCTTTCTAGTGCTGCGGAAACAAAAGCAATACGATAACAGGCTTCGGAATCGACGAAAAGCAGCCCATTATTTCTAAGCTCCCACCTGCTTTACCGACTTGAGTTAATTAGTTATCAAAACTTTATGTAATAGTGATAAGCTCTACAGTAACACACTTAAAATTTGCTCATTTAAAATGAACGATGTAAATACTACACTTTCTCAGGTATAACATTGGTTTACGACCAATAATTTACTTCTTAACTCTAAGAAAACCAAATGTATTAAGTTCACAATGCTTAGGCATTGTGAACTTAATACATGTAAGGCAGGTAGATACTTTCATCACTTTGGATGAAGGACCCATGGAAGTAATAAATTCAACCGTTTTCCTGGAAAATTAGACGCAAAATTGCAGTGGGGTCCCCATATTGCGGCTTTGGCAGGAAGGCTTAGTTCTGCTGCATATGCTGTAAGGAAGATAAGAAGTCTCACTGATATTGAGACTGCAAGACTTGTGTATTTTAGCTATTTTCACAGCGTGATGTCTTATGGTCTACTTTCGTGGGGGTCTGCTGCTGATCTACAAACAATTTTTGTATTGCAGAAAAGAGCCATCCGTGCCATATACGGCCTTAAATCACGTGACTCACTAAGGGAATTATTTAAACAAATAAATATTTGAACATTACCGTCTCAGTACATTCTAGACTGCGTCATCTATGTACACAAAAATTTACATGTATTTTCAAAAAAGTCAGATAATCATAGTTTGAACACTAGGAACAAACAAACTTGCCGTTCCAAATCTTAGATTGCATAAGGTTGGGAATCATTTGTGGGATTAAGCATTAAAATATTTAATAAGCTACCACAAAATGTAATTGATTTACCCCTGCATAAGTTTAAGTCTCATGTAAAGTCTATTTTAATAAAAAAAGCTTACTATAGTGTTGAATGAAACTCATGGACATGTTGATTTCCACGCCTGCACTACTTTGTTTTTTTTTTTTGTTGTCATCTATTTAAATTTATATAATACTTAACTGCTTAATAGTACTTTTGTAGATTATTATATTTTTACCAATACATAATACGATAAAAATTGAAAATATAATTTGCTTTATATAATTATTTTGATTACAAATGAATCTGTATTCAGCACAATTTTTTTGAAAAGAGTATATATACTAATTATTGATACCTGACATCAGTAGTGAAAAATATCGTGCCGTACTAGGTAGAAATGTTGAAAGTTAGTTAAGTATAATAAAACATTTAGTAGCTCGTCCGAATTGATACAATGTTTTCTCAAGACGCTGCAAACGTGTGTGAATGTTTCGTCACTTGATTTAATTATCGAAAGACCAAAAAAATTTTTTTTGTCGCTATTATTCTTGTTGCCTCTAGCATTTTAGGAGCACAATCGTTGCTTCTTTAGACATAGACTTTATACATGTGATTCGTAACGTGAATCATCCGCAAATGGAATAAAAGATATCCTACACTGCAAAGGTTGAAACCAATATCTACTTACTAAATAAAATATCGCAGTTGTAATCTATTAACGAAGTATGGCGTTATAAACATTTAATAGTTTAACGCGTACGCCGTCGTCGCTTCAAACTTTGAAGACGTATTTACTTCGAAACGGCATGAAACCAAGCTATTAGCCGGTGCAATAACACGAAACTATATCTGGCGTATACGTAAACATATATGACGGTATAACCCCGATTTGTACCGTGATTTGCATAGCTTAAGGGACTCTGATTACATAGAGGTAGTGCGAAAACTTACATCATAACTCTCATAGCCGATGTCGCAGCAAATAAGTAACTCCAAGTTTGAGGCAGAGCTATTAACTGTTTAGTAGTTTAAGAAACGGTCTCAATCCTCCACTATAATCTAGTTTGCACTTAATCAAAATTCCGGGTCAGGCAATATGGGAACGGGTGGTCTGAGTTATATCTTTTGTAGGCACCGACTCACCTACGCATAAATTATTATTCTCACATCTACAAACGCTACTTTATAGTTGCTAGTATGTTGTTGTCTGATTTCAAATAAGATGCTATCGAAATGTATCTGAAATTTAAATATTTACAATGTTTTATTTATAATCTTACGACTTTCTTTAACGAGGACAGCGAGTTATATTTATGATAAATAGGCAAATAAATGCCTCATCATCAGCGTCCTCACCGAGGGGCCTACCCGTATAGGGTGATTAGGCCTTAGTCGTCCACGCGGGCCCAATGCGGATTGGACGACTTCACACACAACCTTCGAATCTCTTCGCAGGCGTGCATGAAGGTTTCCTCACGATGTTTTCCTTCACCGTAAGAGCGTCGGATAACGTACATATATTTTTCGAAAATTCGAAAATACATTGGTACGTGTCGGGATTTGAACCTCAGCCCTCCCGGTAGGAAGGCGACAGTCCACACCACTGAGCCACCGACGCTCGACACCGAATAAATGCCTAATTAAAAAAAATAATTTTATTGTTTATGCGAGGAATTTGTGAAAGACAAGGCAACCAAGCGGTTAAATGTCACCGTCATTGCTCATGGTTTCGGCAAGTTGGAGGGTGGTCGATCACGAATGACATAATACCCCATATGAATGTTTCTTTGTACAGATAATTCTGGAATGAACACCGCGATTTCGCAAGCGTAGCCTAGCAACGCACGATGTACCGATTTGCAAAAGGTCTGGTAGAAACTTGATTAGAAAAGGGAAAACTTGATTCTAGCTGTAGATAGTGTTTCATCTTAGAACCTGGAACACAGTTATGAAAGTTTTTCTGCTCTGGTAGAAAAAATTGGTAAAATAGGGGAACCGAACCAAAGACGTCCGTAAGCTAAGATTTCCTTGACCGTACGGTCATCAAAACATAGGTGAAGAAACAACTACAAAATATTTAATTTCGACGATCTAATATTTTTTAATTATAGATAAGACCAAAGGTCTGTTTTGCCATTCCCAAATGGCATACAACTTTAGTGTTTACATAGACCCCAGTTCACCCATATTAACCCCGCTAAATGTTTGTGCTTATTAACATTTTTTCTTTTGCATCTAAATTAGTTGTTTAGGACAAATTTTACGCACAGATAAACGAGTTACCTATTTTTATTTAATTGTAAGGGCATATTTTATAATCATAACTTTGTTTGCCTCCGTGGTTGTAATTAGTTGTGTAGATTAGATTTAATTTATTTGATTAAGAAAGCTAATCAATTAGAAAAAGAATATTTGTTCAAACGTACCTTTCCAGAAGCGTTTTGGTGTAGAAAAGATTTGTGGTGCACGTTGATATATAACAATCCACATAATGTTATCAGTTATCACCAATCAGCCCGAGTCAAAGATTATACGTAATTACTTCTAAATCTACATGAAATATATGTCATTTTAAATCAAAAAGGGCGGTGTGGTTGTAAAATGACTCGTAATAATATTCCCTTTTTTACCTGCCTTACATATAAAACCTTTTTCGAACGTTAATTCCTTTTTTATTAGATAACTCCAGGGAAATGCAGCAAAAACCCATGCTACAATGAAGTATAAAATACAGAAAGTGGTTACTTAGCTATAGCCCGACTTCGCGCTTCTACGTACGTATCATATTGTATGATTGGTAATTGTATTTTTTTTCTGCTGATGTTTCCGTAAAAATGTATTTTTCGGTGCTAGCTGCATACGTGATTTTTTTCATTCGATATACTCTTAGGTACTTGTTTAAGGGTCCTACAATAATACTCAAACATTCGCAAATATGTCGATGTCGCAGATGCATATATGAACGTATTTGACGGCTTAACATCTATAATTGGTTAGTTTTTGCACGTAACCTTATTGCCACCAAACACATTATTTGTAATGATCGTCTAGTATTCCTAAAATTACTTTTATTTAACGAATATCAATAGGTTCACGGATCGGCCTAACAGAGGCTAATATTTAATTACTACTTGCTCTTTATAATTATCCAAACTGTACCATTACAAAGTCTTTGACAGATAATACTCTGCCATTATTATGATCACTAGACACTCAAATCTGGCGTGAACATAATAATGTTTCTTAGAAACTTTACGGAAGCATTAAGTTCAATTTTAGAGGAAGTTTCATGTAAGAAATTGAGGTGTTATTTCTACGATGGGAAAATTAATACCAATAAACCTTTTTAAATAAGTTTTTTCTTATTTGGTATACAACTCGTGTTATTCAAACATATACGCACAAATTGGAAACATATTTAAATGGTTTGACTCGTAGATATAAGTGATGCCGGAATTTTAAATGTAAGAAGGTTAACAGTGGTCCTCGTGTCCCTTGGGTGGTGGGTGTCATAAGTAGGGCATTAGCGTCCCGTGAGCATCTCGGCCTTCCAATCGTAGAGCCTTAATAAAAAGTTATATAAGAGTAACATTACAAGTGACATCCCGTCTCATTACAAATATTTACTTTTATATAAAATTCCCTTTTAACCGCCAGGATTCCAGACACAACAGATAATCTATTGTTTATGTTGGATATATCCATCAGCAGCGGTTAAAGGTTAATCATCTGATATATAAAAAAAATAAAATATATTTCAAGTTAAGAACTTGTGACAGTATAGTGTAATTTGAACAGTATCATGTATCAAGAATTATGTAGTTTGTAGCTTTGTGGCAAGTGTGTTGCTACTTTCATAGCGCGTTTTACCCATGTTGCCACCTTAGGCCTTTTGTAGGTAGATCTGGACATGCTAACAAGTGCTTTTTTGCTATTTCATAGGTCATGATGACGTTTTTTTTTAAAAAGCTGCTTCATGACATTATTATTTCTGTATTTTAACACCAGAAAATCTTTTGATGCTCAATTTAGCCCTATCTAGCTCTTTTTGGCTTCTCCAAAATTCCTTTTTCTAAAACTGAGGTGGCAACATTGCGTATTGCTCGTATAACTAATCAAGTAACCTATTTTTACTAACAAAAGGCTTTGCTTTGACAAACGTTCGATACGTATATAGAAGGACCTTCACCGACCGAGTATCTAGACAAAATAAATTTGTCCGGTTCCTCGATCGGTGAAGGTCGTTTTATAGTATATTAGGATAGATGCTAGCTACTACTACAATCACATCAGCCGTGAATGTCACTCTTTTACAACATTCGACACGGTTTGATTCGATTACTCTAGAACAACTTTTCAGACCAGCAGAATATCTAAATGTCAAAGTGTTCAAATCAAATTGATACTTTAATATGAAACGTTACCAATATGAATCGTTTATTTAAAACATGTGACACAAAATACGTGTAACGGATGCATAATTCAGGAGCGCTTTCATTTAAATAAATGTTACGTACCTTCCAATAATATGCGGTTATCTAATGAAATACAAACCAATTGGCAGCGCTGACGTACACAATCAATGCAAATGTCATTAGTTTTGGTTGGCCTGAATTATGTTACATCGTACTAAGTAGCCAATCAAAATGCGTTTTATTATTATGTTTGTTCATTTAAGTGTTTTGTTAATTTTATTGTTGAAAAAATCTTGGCTTTTTACAGCGATAGTTAGAAGCTTATAGTATCAATTACCTAATTATATATACTCTAAGGTTGGAAGAGAGAAATATATTCATGTCGGTAGGTATTTATAACTTAAGTGTTGAAAGGCAGGGAGAGTAATAAATAAATAAATTGAAAAGCATTTATGATTTCAGTATGCGGTTTAGTATCTCTTTGGTTATCATCAAACTTATCTTGAACAGAACCATCATCAAAATTATGTTTGAACTTACGTATCCGAAATTTTAAGTAAGCCATTTTGTGGTTGTGGCTATGTAATACAAGTATGTATAGGCTTCCGGAATTTGGTTTCCGAGAGACAATGATGCCAGCTCAAACAGCGCATACGTTTTAGGCTATTCTGAGTAGCATTGATTTTCCTAAAAGTCAAGATGTGTAACGTAACCTAAAAAATTCACAGGTTGGCAGTAGCGGGTGGCGTTTAAAATTTCAAGAGCGGAGCGAGGTGCCCTCGCTGAAGTATCACGAGTTCATAAATTAGTTACTTTACGAGGGAAAGGTCGCGCCCCCATAGCGCGGGTCCCGTGTATAATTTTCATTTAAACACGAGCAGCCACAGGTCCTCGCAGTAAATCAGCGATGTCGGTCGCCCTTTGAGTCTCTGCAGTGACGTGTAAGCCGGTATTGCTGGCAAATTCTATTATATTTAAACATTTATTCAAAAAATAATTTGTTGTGTTTTGTAATAACTGTAGATTCTTGTTGTACCTGCATAATTGTTCTTTTATACACAATTATATGTAATACTACAGAATAAGTAAGAAACAATAAATAAATTAAAGGATTAATAAAATTTGTTATTTATACAGTACGACTTTTTGGGATTAGAACTAAATAAAATGAAAACATCTTGAATAGTAGCAATAATGGTAAATGGCAACACCGGTGACGTGTGACCCGCGCCCGCGCTTCGCCCGAGCGCCGCGCCGCAACAATGTAAAGACATTTCCATTGTACCGTAATAGGGCATTGTTTGTGACGTAAATTTTACTGCTGAATATGCAAATTTCGTTTCGTGTCGACCCTCCAGAGAAATATTGCGAAAGTTTAGCGTAAAAATTAAAATCACGAATCGTGAACAAGTTTTTAATAACGATCGTAATTGCTTCGGCGAAATCGTCGCCGACTGAAACAATATAGATGCACATGCAACTAAAATTATTTATAATTTTCAATATTAGACAACGCGAATTGACTGTCATCGTTTGACAGTAAAACCAACAAATAGTTTCAAACTTAAACTTAAATTACAAATAATAAACTATGAAAGTACAACATTCAGACAAGTTATTTGCGTAGTCCCAACTAAATTAGAAAAAAACCGAATAAAAACCGAGTTGTGCACGTAATATCCACGCTCTGGCATCTTTGTACCAAAGGGGCAGCATTTTATGATTTCACTATTACTAGTGCTGCATAATTTAGTATTATATACTATATTTTATTTTATATGCCACCGCAAAATAAAGAACTGCAAATTGGTTAATTTCCTAGGAAATTGATACACTTTCGTAGGATTCTACACTAGGGAGAAATTGTATTATTTTACGCATACCTTTTTGTAAATTGAATAACTTATTGAAATTACCAGTAAAGTAATACGAGTGAAATTTACCATAGAGCTACGAAAGCTTTATAGTGTTCAGTGTTAGTGTGCTTTATTGTGTTTTGTTGTTTGTAACAGTTCCTTCCACTTAGCCGGCCACTACCACGGCACGTTCTAACCTAACCAAAATTTGTAAAACATTAAGAAATAAATAAATTATATTATGAATAATACAAATATTGGTATAAAACACATGCATGAATAATAAAGTTTTTGATACGAATGATTATGTCTTTCAATCATTAGTATAAATAATGAAAACAAATATAATTATGAAGTGAGAAGTACTGGAATAATCGATACTTCTATATTTACAGTTCGTTAAGTCTGATTATACCTTAATCTTCGGACACTAGCATTGCAAACATCGACCAATCATCAAGCAGTGTATCATTAGCCGCATATTGAAGAAGTTATTTTCTATGATTGGTCAAAACCTTTAGAATCTTGCGGATGGATATTCGACAATTTATAAATTTACCACGAGACATTTCAAATTAATAATTTAACGAAAATTTGCAATTCTTATTTTTTCCCGGTGACATATATACTAATCAGTATTCATTTGTACCAGGACAACATAAACTTGAACAAGTTACAAGATTCAGAAGCATAACAAAATTCACCGTCAACCACGCATCAGATTAAACGCTCTAATGAGTGACGTTTACATATTGAATCATAAATATTCATGCCGAAGGTTCGCGCACATCTGCTCGGGGGACCGAAACATACTCACAACTCCACTTGAATTTTGTTTGTCGCTTAATTACGCATTACTACGGAAACAACCTGGCACGTGTCGATGACAATTTACGGTAACACCCATGACAATTTGCCTTTGTTGAACATGCTGATTGTTTTATCATTTCATGTGAATTTTTCCGCTTTTGAATCCAAGGTAATCTCTCATTTGTCTGCGAGGCGTGTGACCAGGTACTGAACTAGGTTTCCATGAGCGAACACTACCTTAGTAAATGGAGTTAGCAATAAATAATAAAAAATATAAAAACTTCAAGTTAATGGTATATAATTTATGATGATACACTTCAACTGATAAAAGTCAAGCACCGAACTTGGGCTACCTCACTGGTAGTGAAGAGTTTCGGCACAATAAGATAGCTGTACCTACAGAACGTGATGAGATAACGTTCTTTGTTGAAATTTAACCCTTAACTATCTCTTACAGTATCCGCGGAACCCCATGAAAACCACATTCCAACTTTTCTATCGTAAAAATTATAATGATTAAAGATAAAATAATAAATAAATATCCACAGACATCTAGCCCCATACTAAGCATTAGTCTGGAATATGGATACTAAATAACGGATAAACATACTTATATACTTTTTTTAATACATACATATTATACATAGAAAACATACAGAGTAATACAAACAGATATGTTATGCATACAAATGTATGTACTGCCCGGGGATCGAACCCGTGACCCTTGGTGTAATAGCCGACGTCTCAACCATTGCACGTTGAGACGTCGGCTACTACATAGGTCGTTAATTATGTCGTCAAAGGTGATTTTACTTTCATCATCATCAGCTCATTAAACGCCCCACCGAGGGGCACAAGCCTACCCGTATAGGGTGTTAGGCCTTAGTCATCCACGCGGGCCCAGTGCGTGTTGGACAACATCGCGCACAACCTTTGAATCTCTTTGCAGGCGTGCGCAGGTTTCCTCACGATGTTTTCCTGCACCCTAAGAGCGTCGGATAACATACATATATTTTTCGAAAATTCAAAAACACATTGGCACGTGGCGGGATTTTACTTTATCCTCCATTTATTAGTAGAAACAATTTTCCAAGCCAAATATGCATCAATACAATTAATATAAAAAAAAATCATGGCACAAAAAATAATATTTGGAATTTGGTTAATGTTAATGATTTTTTATGATCTCGGTACGATTATCCAAATACCGTTTCTATAGACAGTTAACAGTCTTAATATTTTAGCGTAACAATACGATCAAGGACAATTAAATATTAAAAAATAACCAAAAACTTTATTTGTTTCTGTATTATTTTTGTGTACTTGTGTGTTCTTAAGAATGTATTTGTCTATCCTGTGGATACATATAAACACTTTGAAGTTTTAATAGCTTGTACGTTGCACAGATGCATATAATCTTAAAGTAGTCCAAGCAACTAGAAAATCAAATAGCGATTGCTGTGATTTCCTGAAAAACACATTTTTCTTTAGATCGCGTTCTATTGGAGCTTCAACAAGGGTTGCTATTCTTGTCTGCTTTACCGCAGCAACTGGAAGCGCTTTTAAATATACTGTTTTGTGTGACTTTGAGTAAACTCACTAATAATGAAATAACTTAACGGTGGGTCGTAAACGTAAATCCTTAGAAACCTAAGACCAAGTTCACTGCCATTAAATATTTTTATAAATAACTATAAGAAACTCTTTACTAGGTTATAAGTATCCTCATTTTAAAGTAGTTGTATAGCGCGATCTCGTTATCCTCAAGTAAAAAGGCTTTTTGGGGCTCGGAGTGGTAGCATTAATATTTAACAGCGCGCCCCAGGGATGACTGTGCTTATGTGCTATAAGCTCGTAATCGCGAGTTTGACTCCGCATCTACACTATACCTGCAACACAGTTCCACTGTGTCACTAGGAACATTAGGTGATTAATATTGGCTTGAATTCTGTCTGTATCTATCACAGTTCATATTCCGCGAAAACTGAAAGTTGCTAGTCTAATTTCAGTGCTAGTCATTAATACTGAATACTCCACCCATAGACATTTGCAACACGAAAGGAGCTACAAGATACGTTGCCGGCTTTTAAAATAAATGATACGTTCAATTTAGGGGTTTTCAAAGCAAGATAAATAGGTAATTAGGCGTTATTTGTATTTGCGCGGTAAATATTAGGCTGCATCGTTTCTTTCCATCAAATGAGATAGCAGTGAAACGAGCTCAAATTTTTAATAAGAATTATAATTTATCTTAGTGCACTTTTCGCCTAAAACAAATCGTGAAATATTCATTTCCTGTGTTGGAATAACACGCCAACATTATTCAGCTTAATAAGGTTACGTTTTTTTTAAAATAAACCCAATTTTCATGGAGGTCGTGAAGTGGGCGGGCTGCGTTAATATTTTAAGCTGCAACCCTGGCATGACTCTCCGAATGTGTTTAGTATTAACTCGCTACCATCAGGTAGGTACGCTTATTTGTACGTGATTTGGTGTTATGCAAAATGACTGACTCGGTTCAAAATGATATAATTGAATTAATACAGAATAAGCAGGAGTTTCTAACTCGAGCCTATCAACACTGTGCCAATTTAGGGCGCATTTCTGATGAAGGAAACTAAACAAAAATTGCTTTTTTTTTGGTTGTCATGTTATCTTTTTTATCACAATAAATTACTTTAATAATAAGTAATAAGGCATACTATAAAAATATAGGATCATCTACAAGTAAAAAAAAATACACGGGTGAGTAAATATATAGAAGAAAAAACGTTTTTCTTCCAATATAAGAAATTCTATAGGGAGTGCAATTTGTAATGGAGTCCCATTACTCCCATTGCTTCGTTGAACCGGATCTGTTGCGTTACTTTATCATAATAATTATTTCTTAATTTAAGGAAATTTTAACCTGCAAAGTTTACGTTATTTATATCCAGTACTTTGCTTGCATGCAATATTTTTTATTCTTTCAATAATATAACGTTATCAAGTGCTTTTTATACATATTGTTTAGTATATTGTTTTAAATGTTTTATAGACAATATCTCAACCATTTATTAGAATTTTATTTTTCTTTTTAAAAAATAACACACATTCCAAACAAGGTAGGTACAACAGATCAACGTTATTTTCATTCAATTCTTGAGCCAACCTTTTTGCTTCTATTTATTCTTGAGATCTTGTGTGTGGTAAACACACAAGATCTCAAGAATAAATAGAACACCTCACATGCTGACATTTTGGAAAACTGTAAGTCGTACTCAAAAACATGACAGACTTAAGGATAGTACTACTAGGTGGTAGACTCGATACTGAGTCGTCTAGGTAGGTACCACGGAAGTGCCATATAAGATCGTCCCTTAAAATATTAGTGTTTTGCATTTCTGTGTTTTGGGATGAGAGTACTGTAACTAATAAAATTACCTAGTAGATCTAACATCTGCCTGCTGGAGTCAAGGGGCCCAGACGGAAAATTATGACTTGATTTTCCTTAACACTTGTTCTGTTATGATCAGGCGTATCACTTACCACCAGGTGAGTGAACTGACTGTCCCATCACTTAATGACAAAAATGTGAATGCCTTACTTTTTTCAAAACCTAGTTAGCATGGCATAGTATGGTTTCTTATTTTATTTATTTATTTAACTCACTATTGTAAGCGACATTTTTACTTGAATTGTGTTGTACAATGAGCAGCACAAGTTACATTACAAATACATACTTATCTTCGTTTGAATAAAATTCTAAGTATGCATTGAACCTCGCTCCACGCAGTACTTGGATTTAGTACAGTTTAACCTTTTTTCGACCTGACCTCTAACCCCCTCGTTCTTTATGTATATGTTGCTCGCCGACTTATAACATGGCTCAGGTTTGATGCATTAGGCCTATTTGTTTTATTAAGTATGAATTTATGGTAAGATATAGTACGATTTTTTAAACAAGCTAATGTTTTGTGATCGTAAATTTTTGTTCGAATTTACGTTAAGTTTGTTGTATTTAGTAATGTACACAAGTAATTATAACGTCATCAATGATTTTTTTTGTTTGAAACATAACTCCAGTCGACATAACGGGGCACGCCAGCTCTAATATCCAATAACCGTTTTAGACGTAAGGTCACGTTCAACTAATATTTGAGTGTCCACTACGCTAAAATATTGGTTTAGTACCTATAATCGAATTGTATATGGCATGACATACGACCATTGGTGATATGTTTTTCTATTTTTTCTACTGATCTTTGTTTCTTATATTTGAACTTCGTGTTTGCGGGTGCCATTGATTTTATGAAAGAAAAAAACGGTCGCTTAGTTATGATACTTATGTGGTTTGGCAAAATAATACTTCTGTATGCCTATCTTGAACATACGTTCAGACTACTAGACTATAGAGGCAGTTACTGAACAGTACACCTATGAATTATACTTTTGTCAGTTTGTTTTGAACTTAATCGATAAAGTTTCATAAAGTAAGATACTCTCGGGAATGTAACTCCATTCAAGAAAAACTGACAAGAAAGTTAGTAGTAAAGCCTTTTTGTTCGACACTTTTTTACAACCATAATATTTTTGTTTTAATAAATTACAGTGAATATCCCTAATACACCTTGAATACTGCTTTAAAATAAAAAATAATTTTGAAATCAATACATGACACAATAACTGGATTTAACCAGTTTTTAGCTTGAAAACAGATCGCGAGTGGAAGGAGCAGATCCCTTCCGCTGAAGTCGTGATACTTGGCGATTTTAATGCTCATCACGCCGACTGGCTTGGGTCCAGAACAACCGACCATGCGGGGAGATCTGCCCATGAATTTGCCTTGGCATATGGTTTGACACAAATGGTTCCTGCGCCTACGCGAATCCCAGATGTGGATAACCATACACCTTCCCTGTTGGACCTTCTGCTGACCTCACATCCAGACGACTATTTGGTCTCGGTTAATGCGCCACTAGGCTCTTCCGACCACTGCCTAGTACGGAGTACGGTGCCACTCACGCGTTCAATACGTCCGCAATTTGCAGGATGCCGTCGTGTGTGGCACTATAGGTCAGCAGACTGGGATGGGATGCGGTCTTTTTTGCGTCCTATCCCTGGGACAGAGTTTGCTTCAAGCCGGAAGATCCCGACGTTGCTGCTGATTCTATCGCTGACGTGGTGCTGCAAGGAATGGAGCTATTCATTCCTTCCACTTCTGTACCCGTTGGCGGTAGAACTCAGCCCTGGTTTGGTGGCTCCTGCAAAAAGGCATGTCGTCTTAAGCAAGCTAGCTACCAGGCTTGGGCAAATGCAGTAGCGTCTGAGGATCATAATACCAGCCTTAAAAAGCTTTTCTATGGCCCATACCGCAAAGGAGAAAGCGGATCTTCTATGCTCAGTCTTTGCGTCTAACTCGACTCTGGATGACAGGGGTGCCGAACCTCCGTCTATACCAATGTGTGCTAGTAGCATGCCTGAGGTTCGATTCTCACAGCGCTTAGTCCGAAAAGCACTGTTTTCCCTAGAAGTCCATAAGTCGAGTGGGCCTGATGGAATCCCCCCTGTGGTGTTGAAGACATGTGCACCTGAGTTGGCACCAGTTCTAACGCGGCTATTTCGACTTTCATACACCGCTGGCGTATTCCCAAAGTCATGGAAGACAGCTTCAGTGCAGCCGATACCTAAAAAAGGTGACCGTTCGGATCCGTCCAATTATAGGCCGATAGCAATAACCTCCTTGCTCTCCAAAATCATGGAATCTATCATTAATTGCCAACTCTGCGTTATCTAGAGGATCACCAGCTTTTAAGTGACCGACAATACGGGTTCCGTAGGGTCGATCTGAGATCTTCTGACGTACTTGACGCATAGATGGGCCATGGCTTTGGAGAGCAGGGGGAAGCGCTTGCAGCAAGTTTGGACGTGGCGAAAGCCTTTGATAGGGTATGGCATAAAGCACTCGTCTCTAAGCTGTCTTCCTATGGACTTTCTGAGACTTTATGCAAATGGGTTACCAGCTTCCTATCAGATCGATGCATCAGAGTCGTTGTCGATGGTGCATGCTCGGTCTCTAAATCTGTGGACGCTGGTGTCCCGCAAGGCTGTGTGCTATGGCCTACGCTATTTCTCTTGCATATTAATGATATGCTACTGATAAGTGGCATTCATTGCTATGCAGATGATAGTACGGGTGATGCCTTATATACCGGTCGTGCAAATCTTTCTCAGGAAGACGTCATTGATTGCCGAAATCAACTTGTGTCTAAGGTCGAGAGTTCTCTTAACCGGGTCTCCGATTGGGGTCGTCAGAACTTGGTTCAGTTTAACCCCCTTAAGACACAAGTTTGCGCGTTTACCGCCAAAAAAACGCCATTTGTCGTATCGCCTAAATTCCAAGATACTCCCCTATCACCTGCAGCCAGTATTGGAATTCTCGGTGTTGACATTTCGAGCAGTGTCCAGTTCCGCGGTCATTTGGATGATAAAGCCAAACTGGCCTCTAAGAAGCTTGGTATAATCAACAGGTCGAAGCGATATTTCATGTCGGGCCATCGTTTGCAACTTTATAAGGCGCAAATACGTCCCCACATGGAATGTTGCTCCCACCTTTGGGCAGGTGCGCCTCATTACCAGCTTCTTCCATTTGACCGCATTCAAAGACGCGCTGCTCGGATCGTCAACGATCTGGTTATTTCCGATCGGCTCGAAGCTTTAGGTTTGCGTAGAGATGTGGCCTCGCTCTGCATCTTCTACCGCGTATATCATGGGGAGTGTTCTGAGGAATTATTCGAACTCGTTCCGGCTGCTACATTTCACCACCGCACTTCGAGGCAAAACTCAAAATTTCATCCTCACCATCTAGATGAATGGAAGTCCTCGACAGTGCGTTTTTGTCGTAATTTCTTGCCACGAACGACGAAATTGTGGAATCAGTTGCTGCCGGAGATATTTCCTGAGCGATACGACCCGGCGACCTTCAAAAAAAGAGCGTATTCCCTGCTGAAAGGCCGGCAACGCATTTCAGTGCCCTCTGGTATTGCAAATGTACATGGGCGGCGGTGACATTTACCATCAGATGAGCCGTTTGCTCGTTTGCCTGTTATAGTATAAAAAAAATAAAAAAAAAACTCCAAACTAAACTAGTGTTGAAATAATAGTTATTGTGTAAATTGAATTGATTGTAGGGTTTCTTCTATTATAATATACGGCCTTACAGAAAGTAACGCAAAAAAAAAGCTTCACAAAAAATAAGTTTAACGGGGGCCCAATATGTTGTATGTTTGGCCTCTGGTAAGCTCACTTTTCTCAGCAATACTGGATGCAAGGGGACAAAGATGCAAAGGACACTCCTATTTCACGAGACGACATTGGGATGGCACCTGCCTATGTTTACCCGTAAAGGTGAATAGGCATAGGCTTCAGACGTCCACGCAGGCTCAGTGTGGATTAGCCAACTTCACGCACAACCTTTGAATGTCTTCGTAACCGTGCGCGTGAGGAGGAAAAAACGTCGTGAGGAGACCTTCCTCACGACGTTTTTCTTCACCATAAGAGCGTCGGACGTACAAATAATTTTGAAAATTCGAAAAGGCATTGGTACGTGGCAGGGTTTGAACCTGTGACATCAGATTGCGGTGCGTTTGACCGCGTGGGGGCTTACGGTCCATTTCATAGCTATGCTGTGCTGTGTAGGCCTATGCCCTGGAGTGGACTATAATAGGCTTACATTGATGATGATAACAATCCAATTTTAGTCCAGTGTTACTTGGTTAAATGGGTAAATATGTAGAGCCTAAAAAAACACACTAATCAAAAAATGCCTTCAAAAATTGAACTCATTCAATGAATTAGAAGTGTTTCACAAAATGAAATTCTATACTAATTTTAGAAACTAATGACATAACTCATTAATTCCAATGAAATCTTGTTAGTCTTCAATAAAAAGTAATTTTCTTTCACAAATACTTTGATGTAGATTTAAAATTTTAAAATCTTAGACACTTAAACTAAATTTACTAATGATTTTCTAAGCCTTTGAGCTGCTTTTAACATCGTTTTAACTTCCAAGTTAATCTCTCAGTAAAAAAATAAAAATGTTTAGATTAAGTTTGTAGTTTATCCGTTTATACACTCCGATGAATCTAGGCCACTCTTGGCAACATCTTAAGTTATCTGATATAAGATATTTTATACGAGTAAGGTATCATCATGTACATGAATCTTGTTTTAATAACTTGTGTCACATTTCTTTTCCTCCTTCGAAACAAATCTTACTTAGGATATATTATAATGTAATAGTGTCGGTGACTCATTGGTGTGAACTTATGCCTTCCAATCTAAAGGTCGCAGGTTCAAACCCTGCCACGTACCAATGCCTTTTCGAATTTTCAAAATTATTTGTACGTCCGACGCTCTTACGGTGAAAGAAAACGTCGTGAGGAGACCTGTGCACGGTTACGAAGACATTCAAAGGGCGTGAAGTTAATAATAATAATAGTTTATTTCTCACCATAATCTTACGCGCGTCTTGACCTTCTTGTACATTTTAACGTTAAGAAAAAGAAAAGGTTGAAATCTAAATTGAAAACCAAAAAATTTTACTTTTTCCTGTTTCTTCATTAACAGAAAACGAAGCCGAAGTGTAAAATACATACCTGGCTCTTAGTACTCTAGGCATAACTGCTTTGACTGGATATTTTCCATCAAAGCAGCTTACCCTAAATATGCAAATTTTGGCAAAATTCACGACATGCTTAACTATCTGTACTACTAACTGGTTTGAGTAAACGCTATAGGTACGAGAAGCTCAGTGGTTATTAACCTAGTAAGTTCGGAGGTCTTAACTTAAACTAAGCCTTTGCTTAATTGTGGGATTATAGTTAAGTTAGTGCACTTATCGTATTAACCGCGGCTCGACCCATTTGGGGTTACAATGCTATCATCAATAATTACGCGAAATGTTTTACTATTCGAAACTTATTGTTGCGTTATAAAAATAGATTTATTTAGTATTAATGATCGCAATTACAGGCATTTTAATGTATAACAAATAATCAAACTGAAACTACACAGTTCCATTTGATATTCATAATATTACCACAAAAATTTCACACACTGAATTTTATTTTTCTGGTCATAAATTTTCCAACAAAAACCATAAAATAGTTTTTTTTACTTACTCGTATAAATATTTTTAAAGATATTTTTTGAAATACTACTTAAAACAAATTCTCAATGAGTTGCTAACAATTATTACTATTTAATATCAAAGGTCACACATTTCAAGCTCAATTCAGTACTAGAAATGTTTACAATCATGATTTTATTAAACCCGCTGTTTTCAAGAGCTTTGATGCATATGTGTCAAACGTCTTAATAATATTCGGGTATATTTCTGAACACTGGCAGCTAAGCCATGTAACTAAATGAGCTTGAGTGATAAAATCACCAGTAGAACAATTTGCGTTATATGAGGGGACAATAACTGTAATTAATTCAATTATTATAACGAAAATCAAATCAAAATTATATCTATTCAAGTTAGGACTATAAAAAGAACACTTATGAATGTTAACACTTGATTCCACCACTGAGTCGAAACTGTTGTTGTCTTTCGAGAAGTCTCCAGCAAGAAACTCTTTTCAAAACTCTGTAAATGTTTACAATATTTTTGCTAATACAACTAATAGAATATTTATATAGATCAAAGTTGCTTTAATATAAAATAATAAAGCCATCTGCTTTCAAACTTCAGTATATGTAAGATTTAGTTATGTTATTAGACATTAGTCATACCTACTTGAGAATAACCATGTAGTTGAAAATAATGAGATATTGTTGAGTTAGTTACTTGACAGTCAAGTACTTTTAATCCATATTAGTGAGAAAAAAATTACACTTGAAAGCAAATTGAAATTCTAATGTCTCATGCATAATTGAAGATTCCTCGCGAAACCAACAACATTTTCCGCATTGTGAAAATACGAGTACGTCTAATCTGGAGTTGTTTTTTTTTTATATTTCGTCGTTGGCTCAGTAGGAACTCATTTCGCAATTTCGTGAAAAACTAATTTGGCTTAAAAGTGCGGTAAAAGTATTCGAGTGAAGCTCCTTCTTCTTATTTATTTCGCGTACACTTACATAGCACTTGATAGATGTTTCTCAATTAACCACTATACTGAGCATGTTTCTCCTCTGCATGACCAAAAGTTACTGGCTTGTCATTAATGATAGGGAGAGTTTAATGTAAGACTCATTAAGTACTGTTTGATTATTAGTTTTTTAAGCCCTGCATCGATACCATGGAAGTTTCCTGTAGCCGCGCAGAAAATTTCCTGCTACAGATATTCTCGTACGTGTGCTCACTGTTTTTTATGTCAATTAATGCTACGAAAACCATGATTCTAGCACAGGGCTACATCTCCCAGCCGACCATCTTACTGGACGGTGCATTTATGGAAGAAGTCGTCAAATTCTGTTACTTAGAGTTATCCGTGTCGAGCAATCTCTCCCTCGACAGTGAAATCGATTTACGCATCCGCAAGGCAGCCACGACGTTCGGTAGACTGCATACAAGAGTATGAAATAATAAAAACCTTATAGGTAGGATCCACAAATAGTGGGAGGATCTGACTACTGACCGCGAAAAGTGGAGGAAGATTGTTTTCGAGGACTATAAAACCCACGACGATACCCTAATATTTTTTTTTAAATAAGCCAAATTAATGGGCTTAATGGCATAATCGCAATGAAAAGTCTCGTACAACGGACCCTCAATTTGCGTGCAACAAGTTCGGACGTCAGTGTCGGTCTAGAATCTGCTTATTCAGTAACGAGTGTCATTTATCATCATCAGCTCATTAAACGTCCCCACCGAGAGGCACGAGCCTACCCGTATAGGGTGATTAGGCTTTAGTCGTCCACGCGGGCCCAGTGCGGATTGGACGACTTCACACACAACCTTCGAATCTCTTCGCAGGCATGCATGAAGGTTTCCTCACGATGTTTTCCTTCACCGTATGAGCGTCGGATAACGTACATATATTTTCGAAAATACATTGGTACGAGTTGGCATTTGAACCTCTGCCCTCCCGGGAAGGGAAGGAAGGCGACAATCCACACCATTGAGCCACCGACGCTCTGCCGACGAGTGCCATTGCTCTCTTCAAATAGGCGCTGATTCAATTATCTCAAAAGGTGTATAAGGCCTGATGATGAAGGCTTAGTTTTTAATTTCAACATGTTTGACTGTTTAAATTTCATAAAAACATTTATTTCTAAAACTTTTTTTTTTGCTAGGCATATGCGAAAATACATTACTTTTAGGACTCAAGCAGATTTAACTACTTGTCGTGCAGTTTTCTAGGTAAGGAATGAGATTCGAAACACCAAAACAGGTATTGTTATGGCAAATTTCCAGGGGAGATTTTCGGGCTTAGTCCATAAAACTGGGCTGTGTTCTGTAACAATTTTATTGTATCATTGAATTTTTGTTGGACATCATTATTTCACAGTATAATGACTTAAAATATCACGTCATTTCTTGTATGAGAAATACTAGTTTCATAGTAGGCAATACCTCTAAAAACATCTGGAATAATGAAGTGTTATTGAACATAAAATAAAGAAAACAAGGCACGTTTTTGGTTATAACATTTTCCAGAAACGTTGACCAAAACAAACCGCGTCTCAAAAGTGACAAAAAGTTCCGTTTTCGATTTATTTTCTATGTATATTTTGTTTGATTTGAAACAATTTGAAAACATACAAGCCGAATTTCATTTTCCAAATCATCTGCCCTATAAACATTCATTGCTAACAACGTTACAAAACGTTTTTCATTTGTTTAGGAGCGAATGAATACGCTTTAAGTATATTTTAATGTGACTAAGGTCAGTTTGCTTTAGGCCCGCATTGTTCGCGCGCTTCGTTAAACAGTTGTTACACGCACCAATTCACACTAAACCGCAAAGAGGATAATCGCAAGCCAATTATCATAAAAAAATAAGCGTTTATATCGATTGTGGGTAGGAGCTTTATACGTGAAAGAGATCCGCGGTTTATAATCATTTATTTGGACAATCCATGAAATCATTCCGAATATATATATATATTTTATATTTACCTCTGCAGTCCAATGGTCTAAGTTGAGTTTTGTTCGCTATGTGATCCACGAGTCGTAATTCATAAACATTATTACAAAGTACAAACACACTGGACATCTAGTAATAATATTTATTTTAGTGATAACATGCAAGGATCAAGGAAGATTCAAAAGTATTGTATGTATACATCCAAATCGACCAAAAATAGATATATTACATTTGGTCAACAACCCATGAATAAGCAATGCATATTGTTAACAGTAACGTAGGTAACATTCAGCATATGCGCATCCGTACCGGTAGGCATTACTCAACAGCTCTCTGCAGCACAAGATATTAGACCTCATGAAGCCGGGAGACCCTGAAACACTATGATGATATATGCTCAAGCCCTCATCTTTGCACCGATTAAACAACATTATTAGTGAAAGCATTCATTCTACTGTAACGGTAACATTCTTTGTAATAAATATTTATACATTCGTTAGTTTTTGTAACTTTTACACATTCAATCAGAGTTATATTATTTTTTATGATTATCTGTTCACTGTTAGCCGCATAAGGGTTCACAGCTGTAGCGGACAAGATCATTCGGCGGTGCAAGGTGGCAAAAGGCCTACTCGAATTTATCTTTTTGGCATGCCCATCTGACCTACAATTGCTGTATTGCTGAACTTGCACAACCGAATAACTGAACGTTCTAGCTAAGACGTAAACTATGTAACGTCACGATTTGCTTTTTTTTAGTGAAAGTAAAAGGTATCTCAAAGAAAAATTATATATGGAATGACATTATTAAGCTTAATTTACTCTATGGCACAATTTTGTTTCTTTTTCATAAATTTATGACACTGAAAAACCTGTTTTAGCAACAGCCAAAAAAAATCAATGTCGGAAACTTTCCTCGTACTATTTCAATGGAACGTGGTATTGGTTATTCAGTTCTAATACTAAACCAGACATTGTTATTTTCATGCACTGCAAACATTTAAAAGGATAAAGGTTCGTATTGCAGTGATAGCGAGGTTTTTTATTTACTTTATTTTGCTGTAAACACAAGTAGTGCTTTGCTTGGCGACACGGTAAGGTTTATCGAATCTGTCCATAGCTACGAGTCTAACTCATAACGAACTGTAGTTTATTATTTAAAGCTACTTAAAAAGGTTTTAGTATCCTAAGCAGTTGTGAATAAGTAAAAAATAGTAGCCCCGAGATTAAATAGCAAAGTTTCAAGAATAATGAAAGGGAGTTCCCTAATTTAGAAGATCCTTCATTTTATGAGAACAGATGTGTTTTTTTTAACCATAGCATACAGTTGTAAAATGATCCTTAGGCTAAGGTCGCACAGGTGATTTTGAGAGAGAAAGAGCACTGTCAGATTTCCTTAAGTGATTAGTCCAAAATGAAGACATCTCATTATTTATCATTGGGCAAGAGTAACAATCATAGCCGCGTAGATTTGAAAGCATGTTAAAGTGGCACGGACAGGGCACATAGTATGTATCCCGGTGATTCCCAAAAGCGAAATGAGGGTGCCCGACCCATTGGGGGGAGAATACGCCGGAGGGGTTTAGTGGGTAAATTCGCGTCGTGGCGCACTCTCTCATTTCGAAATAGTAGACCACCACGGTGATCTAGTCCACATTGTCCGCGCCGATGCTCGATCTTCTGGCGCGGAAGTCAAGGCTTCCCCACTCCAGCTAAAATGGGGACATAGTGTATAAACCGTGGGCGCCAATAGCGCGTTTAGATTCTTGAGTGGCGTCCAAATAACGGAAAAATAGTAAGTCGACCTTACCTAGACCTAAACCAATGTTAAGGTGATAGGTAGCCAATACAATGTCGACTGCTAGGATTGGTCTGCGTGGAAGTCTTACGAGGAGATTTCGTACAGCGTTAGGCTTACAGTGATCATTGATTGTGTGTACTAGTAGCCTTTGGTTTCACAAACATTGTTACATAAATGATTGTGAAATCAAAGCTCATTTTTCAAATTCATTTCAGTATTTTTTATATATAATATTTTGTTATAACGTCACATTTTCTATACCGATTCACACAACACGTAGTCATTGTCATTCGCCATTATACCTACACATGAGAGATGTATTACAAAAAAAAACATCAAGAAACCGTAAGTAAGCTTGTTATTTGCCTGTATTTTTTCACTGTCATTGTTTTGCCCCAATCCAAATGAAGGAAATAAGATCACGCAATGTTTCTTAATATTATGGATGTGTGGGACAGATGTGAGGTACCTATTTGGTATAATTACATTAAATATTTCGTGCAGTCTCTCTTGGTTTGTCGTTGTGTAAGGTATAAATAGACGTCGGAGAACTCGGTTTAACAACGGACGGCTTAGCACAGAGATAGTAATGTAATAGTATTGTTTCTTTAGAGTTTATAGGGTTGATTGAAATTTCAAAATCTTAACTGCCCGTGGAAATTATGTCAAGTAAATTCCATAATATGATTCTATGTTATTTAATTATAACTCACTCATTTTAATAAGAATGCGATCTATATTTATACATATACCGTCCCGAAAAAGCAAACAGGAACAGTCATGAAATGATTAATTGAGAATGAAGTGTTTCTAAAGAGTGACTTGAGGTAGTAGACGAGTAGCATGGTAAGGTGTGGGGCTTTATCCTTCCTGCTGTCCTGAATCTCTTAATTTTAGTAAACATATTGTGTTCTGACGTGAAGGTTGAAGTGGTGTAAAACTGATCACAGTTATTAAAACTGGAAATCACAAATTAAAAAATGTATTGTATTCCACCTCACTGCATTTAAAGTTTTGAATTATTTCAAATGAATTGGTTTCAAAATACTCTCACAAAAATCATCGTAAAAAATGTTAAAACATAAACCATTCAAAACTTTGAAAGCGCAATCGGTGTTATTCTTTACAAAGACGCGCGTTACACGGCGTGTGTTAAGCACTGATTCCGGATTGCGTTTTTTGTCTAATTTACAAAGAGAAGATTTGAGGGCTGATGGCTGGGAATAAGGTCACGCAAAGTCTGTCGGTTCTATTGGATACGTGCGCTTGATACGTCGCGCCGCAACACGTAGACCGATTTATCTCCACTCGCCGTCCTCAGCCCGAGGTGGGTCAGAATTTTCCAATTACCCGCCACTACCCGCGGAAATGTTTTAAAAATTTACCAAACTTCTACTTCATCCCGAGCTTAAATTTCTATCGGCTGAGATATCAAGGCGCCAAAAATATTTCTCATAGGTCGTTGCCAACTTTGATGATTATATTTTTTAGCTTATTATGGTGTGAGCTTATATATTTTTTTAAATAAATAAAAATACTATAATCAGTTTCTGCGGGGTTCTGCTGAAAACAATCGCTTTGAAATTATATAGCATATAAGGTTTCCTTGTTTGTGATTACTTTAATATTTATAAATATGTTTGGTGTAAACAATTGTATAAGCATCCCGGTTCATCTATATGAGTAACAGTCCGATGGCAATTAATAATAAAGAGTTCCAAAACTACAACAGGAGGCTATATGCTGTGTGCCTGTAACATAATGTTAAATCATTTGACTATGACGCTTCAACTTAAGTATAATATTTGTTTCGATAGTATTTAAGAGTATTATACGAGTTCCAATATTCTACTACTAGCAATCTGTTTATCAGCCTTTAACTGGCCACTACAGAGTACGGTATGTGGGAAGGACTCTCAATTAGCATGGCTATGGGGAGACTGCCCATTGCTACCGCACAGCGGTAGCAATGGGCAGTCTCCCCATAGTGCCCAATGTGGATTGGTGGGTGTTAGCGACTACTATCTTAAGATAGCAGCCGGGACAGATAGCTAAACGTGTTTTCCAAAACAAGCTCGAAATCTTTATTTTCGGACAATCAGGTGATTCATTTCCTGCAATGTCCTAACCTAACTGGAAAAAATCGCTCGAACTGATTTTTCCTGCGGGATTCGAACCTATAATGCCGGTTTACTGAACCTACTTATGAAATATGTAACAACCCCGGTGCTCTAGTGCACAGTGATTGTTAAATATTTCACAATTCTTGAAAATATATATATTTTTTTGTATCAAACAATTATTTATCTTCCTTGCAAAATAATATGCTTTTTAAAACCATTTCCCTGAAATCTCATTCGTGTGAAATTTAGGTTAAAACATACTCGTGGCTGATGCACGAGGCACCACACAAACGTAATAACACATTAGCAAATTGTAAGGAGCAACTTTTCGGGGATCCGGGTACGGGGAAAAATATTAATTGACACAAATTTAAAGCTGGAGCGACCCGGCGCGCGAAATGAAATGTTGATTTTGCGCCGCGTTTTACGGGCGGGGCCACACTGACGGCAGACGAAACAAAATACACGTTCATTAGCGCACACCGGAAATTATATTACCTACAGTCGGCACTTGATTAGGAATCGCCGGCCATGTTGGAGGTTTAAGTACTCGCGTGTCCCGGACTAGCAAATGTACTCTCTCTCTCTCCAATTTGTTTTGTAGTTCACTGCTGGCCATAGATCTCTCCATTTCGATCGGATTTTCTACATCCCCAATAATGACCTATGTGGTGTAAGTGGTTGAGATGTCGGTTCTTACACCAAGGGTTCGATCCCCGGGCAGTACATTTGTGTGCATGAACATGTCTGTTTGTAATGGTCTCGTTGTTTTTATGTACAATATGTATTTATTTACAAATTAAAATGCATATAAGACTGTTTTTCCGTTGTTTAGTATCAAAATTACAGGCTAAATGCTTAGTTTGGCTCTACATGGCGTTTTGTGAATATCAGTGGAAATTTTGCGCCAGACATCCCCGTCCTCCGATTACCTCATCCAGCTTCCACCAGACCTTTGGCTAGTCTTCGGTCTGTCGGGTTGGAGGACGTCTCATGCTACGAAAATATAGTATTCAGAGTTTATTTTTATGACTGAGTTAAAAAAATCATTGTGCCGTTTTGTCGTGAAAGATGGACAAACATAATTATAATAATAATTAACATTTACATTTATAATTATTACAAGCTGTGCCCCGCGGTAAAACCCGCGTTATAAGATCTACTTCCGCAGTAAAACATCACCTAAACTCGCTTCGTTAAGTCACGATAAAGCATGTAGCTCACGCGCGGCCTCCGCATGGAACAACTTGCTTTATTTTTCTAAAGTAAAAAGTACTTTCTGATATAAAAGTAGTCTATGATTTTCATAATTTTTTGGCAGATCTATGATGTCAGCACCTACCTGCCAATAAAAGTACTGTCAAAATTTGACCAGCCGCTTTAGGGATTACCCGCGCACAAACAGTCAGACTGATTTTTTTAAATGTTGTTTTGTTGTAGGTATGAATGAAGAAAAAAAATTTCATTTTATTTATTCATGCATACGATTAATTTTTTTTGGTTTTTTTTTTAATGTTATAAGTGTACAGGACGGTCTGGACGCTCACCTGATGGTAAGTGATACACCAGACCATGACAGAGCGGCATTAAAGGAGATCAACAACTGATAGACAGTTATTATCCTCCATCAATATCGCACTGCGCCCGTCACCCGAGACAACAGATGTTAGGTCTCTTATACCCGGTAATTTCACTAGCTACAGTGCCCTCATCCCGAAACACAAAAGTGCATAACACTCCTGTTTCACGGGATGATATATGGCACTGCGGTGGTGCCTACCTAGACGACTCAGTATCGACTCTACCACCTAGTATTTAGTATGGATATGCTGCAAACACTTATTTTGTGCGAAGTATCACTTTTAATACTTTTGTTTCAGGACGACTCAAAATGAGTTCACGTACATTTTCTCAAGCATTTGAGAAAACTTAATTATGAAATCAGGCTCGAATAGCGAGATGCCAGAGAGAAAAGCTTACCTTCCTCAAATGCTTACTTTAACCGTAAACAGCATCAAAGGTTGGTTCTGTTAGAAATGGTACATACATTCTAGTTTTGGTATGGTGAAGATATTTTATCACCGTCATAAATTATTTGAGAATGTATGAGATACATAATAAATAAATATCTATTGTCATTCACACAGGGCCATCTAGCCGCAAGTTAAGCATTAACCTACTCGTAATTTAAAGTGCCCAGTTATAAGTAACCCCCAAATATGAGGCAAATCTATTAATGTCAAAATCTATTAATTTATTTTCTTTTAGGGTTTCAATATATTAATTAAATATAAAATAATCATGTAAAACACTTTGCGATTGATCAAGATATAAAACATAAGCTATTTACGAACAAATGAAATGCAATATTTTTTTAATCATTTATTTTGTAAAACTTTTCAAATAAGTCCATATGATATTAGGTTCCCATAAAAACAATTGCATAATCATCACCATCATCATTAGCACATTATACGTCCCAACGAGCCTACCCATAAAGAGTTTATTATAATAGGCCTTAGTCGTCCACGCGGGCCCAGTGCGGATTGTCCGACTTCACGCACAACCTTGAATCTCTTCGCAGGCGTATGTAGGTTTTCTCATGATGTTTTCCAGAAAACCTACATCACCGTTTGAGCGTTGAATAAACTTACATATAATTTCGAAAATTCTTAAACATATTGATACGTGCTGAAACTGGAACCTGCTCCCGTCAGACCGGAAGGCAACAGTCCACACCAATGAGCCACCGATGCTCTTATAATATGAGTGCAATAATAATTATAATGGAAGCCACTGATTCAAATCGCCTTTTTATTCATCTTTTTTTGTAAATACATACATATTATACTGGAAATTGAATCCGGTTTGAATTGATATAGAAACCGACGTCTCAACTCTATGTTGAAATGTCTCAATCAGATGTTGGATCGGATGACGTAATGATTTGTTTGTCGTGCAAATCAAATTATTCTCACGATGATCAGGCAACGAATGAGTGACCGAGAAATATTAGCTCAAGTTAAAGTACGAGTAGAATGGTAGTTTTAACATCCGCCCGCTTTCAAACGCATGGTGGGCATTATGATACAATTCACATAATGCTGTAGCCCACCATAGGCCTTACTGCTGTGATTCCTTCACAATTAGAAAGAAGACAGCAACCAGAGAGGCGTATGCATTGCAGGAAGATGCTATATGAGATTGATAAATTTAAAAAATACAATTCATTGGTTTTGCCCGTTAAGAATAAGATGACTTCTTTCCCAACCAATGAACCGTTTTTATAATATATTGATTTCACTTTAGTACTTTAAATGTCTTTGTTATATTTTTTGTCTTTAATATTCATATCATTTTATTCTACTAAGTCCAAATTATATAAATGGGTTTTGATTTTCAATTATACTTATATTAACCGTTACTTTGTAGATGGACGCCGTAACGTAGTAGCTACAGCAGTACAGTGCCATATAATGTTATCCATTTACTGAGTGATTACTCAGTGATTACTGAATGGACTTTGAAGTATAATATAGATATGTTTTTTCATATTAGAAAAATCAAAGTAGCAACCGCAGGCCGCTACGTATTTAGTTTTGTTGCTTTTTTGTTTTTAAAAAGGTTCAAAATGCCAGCAAATTTTCAAATTAAGAATACGTTGTATACAGACAGGTTCGTTTATGCGTCTAAAAACAGCCATGTAAAACAAAAGAAGCCAGAAAATTTATATCCACAAAGGAGCCCCGCTAAGTAGCAGTGTGTGTTTGCACTGATGATGACGTATACCCGTACCGAACGCCCGCAGGCTAAAAAACAGTTTAGCTAAATAAATTCGCAACACTTGCGGCTGTAATACATCCTTGTAAGCAACCAAAACAAGGATTTGTGTTTTCTTAAGTCGCCTAAGAGCTAAAGATAACAGGTCACGCGCGCACGTCTGTCGTTACCCCACGCCTCTTACATTTTATTACGCCCCATTACCTGGGATTAAGTCGGCATGCATCGTGTGGATTCTGCTTCATGTCACCAGCTAATGTCGCTTGCTGGTTTCAACTGTCGAGTGCGTAATATTTAAATAAGCAGTGCCGTCTAAATTGTGTATGCTCTAATAAAGACTAAGGCGGTTTAATCTTTACAATTGAAATAAGGTTTGAGAAGATTATATTATTTGTCTTTTTTTTATTCTTTTTATTTGCTTATCTAAATTTGTCCAATATTCATCAATTAAACTATGTGATTTTATAGTTGAGAAGTCGGCTACTCCAAGGGTTCCGGATTCAACCCCTAAATATTACAAATATGACGTGTGTGCATGAATACGTTTCTTTGTATTGGTTTGTTGTTTTTACGTATAATACATTTATACCTTATGCAGTTAGTAAAATAATATTTATTTATCAACCAGACCAGACGACCCATCTGGTGTAATGATTGAGACGACTGTTACACAAAGGGTTCCGGATTCGATCCCCGTCCAGTATATAAATTTGTGTATATGAACATCGTCTGTTTGTATTGGTCTGGTGTTTTCTTTATGTATGTATTAACAAAAAAAAAGTATATGAGTATGTTTATCCGTTGTTTAGTATCTATATCATAGGATGGCTTAGTTTGGTTCCGTAAAAAAATTGTTTAATATGAATACGTTATTATGCATTGTTACATTATTTATTTTAAACACGTAAAAATATGTTTATAAACAATCTTGGTTGGGCAGTTGCGGTTTTCCTAATGTAGGTCTTTGTATGTTTACCTCATAACATGTAACTTAGTGCCAGGTCAATGCCTATCTCCTTAGATTCCTCTAGTACCGTGTCAAGTGTAAAGCTTTAAAGGTTAGTTCTTCCACGCTCGGTACTGCCTGCTAGGTACGCAACGTCTGTCATGTTCGAATTTTATTTCGCACATTATTTTTCATAATTTATTTTTTAGTAGTCGTTAAAATAATTAAACCGCACAAACGCATTTATGTGATGAGGAGAGGTATGAGGGCACTGTAGATAGGGAAATTACCGGGTATAAGAAACCTACCATCTGTTGCCACGAGTGTCGGGCGCAGTGCGGCATTGACGGAGGAAAATAACTGTCAATCAGTTATTGGTCTCTTTAAATACCGCTCTGTCATGGATAAACGTACCGTACCATCAGATGAGCTTCCTGACTGGACTGTACACATATAAATATAAAACGCATTTCAAGCTGCACCTAGACTGAACTTGGTGTCAAGACGTGCTTGTGGTGTTACGGCAGCGGACGAGGGAGTGGTGTCCCGGGCTGGTTACCAGGTCTGTGGTTTGGACTTCCTACCTTTGTTCTGCAGGATACCTTGAGAACTTGTGGTATGTTTTCTATGTATTTACTTATGATTTAGAGGTAAATATATAATAGGGGTTAGCAAATACGCATAGGTAGTGTTCACAGCGGATCGAGCACTATTTACCCGTGCTCTCATCCAATTTTTGTCGGTTAATACGAAAGATGCTGTTAAAATATTTGTGAATCTACATTTGTCTGTGTCGTCTCCGTAGTCACTTTTATTAAATAATCCTTAAAACCATGATCATGAATCGGTTCAATTAAAAAATTAGAAACCTTTAAAAATTACAAAAGGAAAATTGCAATCCATTCATAGTATTAAAACGACCTGGTAAGCAATTGAAAAACCCACTTAACGTCTATCGTTTTAAAAATAACCCTTTTCTTCGAAACTTTTTGAGCTCCAACCCAATCGATATCCCATACAACGACAATCGCTCACACAGTGCTGTCATTAGTTTGTCGCAAACTGATAGTAAGCATAGAGTATGCGCGCACGCGCGTACATCCTAACTTTTTCTTTATGACGTCGGCTATTTGACAAATTAGCGCGTCATCGGGTGATACAGCCCCGTCGCGAGCTGCCCAGCAATATGACCGTGACCATTACTCAATATCACTCAGTGATGCCCAATTTACAGCTACATTAACTGATTTGATTAATCTCTGAAATTATCACCGTTTACACCGTAGTACCTATGCAGTACGAGTGGAGCGATTTTAAGTAATCGTTCGCTTTTTATGTGTCGTGCGTCATTATAAAAGGTTTGTATTGGGCTCCAATCAATTTCTTTTTAGAACTTCTTAAAACAAATTTTGTTTTTATTTAATTTCCTTTACTACGACTACTAAGTGTCACGGAGCCTTCAGTAATCTCATATCAATATACTAATTATCACATTTCCAATACCAGGAATAAAAACAGACTTGCTATTCCTGACTTTATAAGAAGGCAACTTTTATTGAAACATATCTACAAAGTCCGTGTTATCAATACTAATTTGTATAAAATTAATTTCAGTTTCTCTCCTTATTTATTAATAGGCCAGCCCACTGAAGCGCATTTTGCTAAAGAATTGATATTTTTTAGTAGTTTACACATTGTAATTATTTTAATCTTTATATTTTGACAATCATAACATAAGTGATGTTGAAAGCCTACTGAATCAGTAGAATCGAATTAGACTTTGCCATTAAGCTATGCGGGTCTAATTATGTAACTATAATAGCACAAAAATCTACATCCTTTAAGAAACAAAATAAACAACCTACCTTTCAAGTAGATTCGACAGTGCGCTGTATGTGAGTTAGTGTTTATGCCGGACTTCCTACCATATTATCAGCTGTACAAACTTCTATATTAAATATTTGCCGACGTTACCGAGATCACGTATAATCCGGCTCTATGCGGTTTGGTTTAAATCTAATTTGCAACAGCGCGGTTGGTTAAGCATAGCGAAATATCCGGAATACACATGCGCATGCGAGTATGAGACCAAAAGCGACTTTGATGTATCGCGGCGCGTCGTGGACTCCTGAATATTTACGAGGTGGAAGGATCGCGGGTTCACCTCGCGTCGGTCACGCCCGATTATTCATGAATAACTACGTTTTACAATACATGGCTAAATGTAGGCGCGGGTGTAATTGCCCTTTACCGAGCCGTGAGGAGTGGGTATACCGTAAACATATTGTTCAATTGATAAGGTACTGGAAGATAATTCGGTTCCCGGTTCAATGAATATAGTGTTTAAACTTTTGGAAAGTAATATAGCTTAAGTTACAATTAGATGCAACATAGAGATTTTCAACAGTCAGAACGTTGAATAAAAGGTAATCGTAAAAAAGTACCCGTGTAGATCCACAATCAACAATCTGTGTGATTTTAAAAACTTTACGAAATAAAATTATCTTCTTGAAAAACATTAATAATCGTATAACTACACACTTCATGTTCGTCGCGGCGGGGGAACTTCACCACTTCACTGATGTGGTGAGAGACTACTGTTTTTGTCCTTTTAGATAACCGGTTTGCAATACCACTTGCCACATTAATAAATAATCGAGGTGCGGTCTTATGCATTACAGACCACGTAATAAGTGTTAATAAGATTTACTCACCCGTAATATATTGAGTGATTTATAAATATTAAATACATAGTATTTAATATTTTTCAGTGGTAATGTATTTTAATGAAGATACACGAGCAGAAACGGCTCATGTGATGGTAAGTGACACTGTCGTCCATCTACCTTTGTTGTGAGAAGGGTGTATTCACACTATTTTCTTGAAAGGCGCCAGGTCGCATCGCTCAGCCGATTCCACAGTTATGTCGAGCCCTGTTATAAGATACGACAAAGGCGTATTGTAGAGGTCTTCTATTCATCAAGAAGCAATGGATTAATTTTAAAATTTTGCTTCGATGCACAGTTGAAATGTGGCAGGAACGAGACCGAATAATTCATACGAACACTCCCTGTGATAATCGCGATAGAGGATGTGAATAGGGCTACGTCCGTACGCAAACTTAAAGATTCAAGCATTTCAGAGATAGCAGGAACTTTGTCGGTTCGGGCTGACCGTCTTTGGACATGGTCAAACGGAAAGTTGGTATAGAGGTGCTTCCGTTGAAAAGTGAGGGCATTATACAAGTGGCTCACGGTTCTAAACGAAGTCTTTCTAAGAAAACTAAACACAACCGGTATACAATACATCGCACGTACTATCATCCGCATGGCCATTTCAATGAATGCCACAAATGTGATGAATATCATTTATTTGCAGAAGAAATAGCATAGTCGATAGCACACAGCCTTATTGAACACAAGCATCCATAGGTTTAGAAGCCGTGCACTGAAGATGCTTGACTGCATAGCTGAGCACCTAGTAACCAATTAGCATATACTCTTATGAAGGGCATAAGAAGAAAGCGTAGCAAAGAGTGCTTTCTACAGAATCTATCGAAGGTTTCAACTTTGTCCAAGCTAACTGCAAGCGCTTCACCTTTTCTTTCCACAGCCATGCCTATCTTAGCGTCAATTACACTAGAAGATCATCAGCTCACTTATAGAACCCGTGTTTCAACGTAATACAAACGTATGTTAAGTACAAGTACTTTAATTATTTTATTACACATTCATAAATATACAAGGAACTGATTAGTAAATGCCGTTTAAGTAAAATATATTAATTTTATTACCCTACCTACATACCTACAACATCATAAATATTATCGTTTATTAGCACTCTCAAATAAAAAGGCAACATAATTATATATTAACTTTTGTAATGAAAGCTTACATACAATATCGTTAATTTAGAAGATGTTTCTATTGGATGGCTTAAACAAAATTATCTTTGAAAGCATAAAGAAAGGTAATTACAAATCCGAGGATAAAGTTACAAAAGCTGCCTCTAATTAAATATTAACTCTAAGAGTTCTTTAGTAAGAGCATAATAACAGTAACACTATGCTTACAAAATATTTTAATTTCTCTCATCGTGCAAGCATAAATGTATTAACAAAATATTTGCGCACAAATAAACAATGCTTGTTTTCGTAAATAGTGCTAATAAAAACTTAATGTTAAAGTAATCTATTGATAATTCTAAAAAAAACCCTTGCGTTGGAGGACGCTCCTAATTATTTCTTACTTATCTACGATATTTTTCATAAGATGGTTACCTCTTTAGGCTTTTACCCAAGACTTTTTGAAGGAATTTCATGAAAGTTTTTGAATTATTCTCTTAATTTTGTTTTTATGTTCATCTGTTACTTAATTAGACTATTTGTATTTAAATTGTTAGTTTAAGAGCGGTCCCCCAACGCGACGTCTTTTTTTAAGAATTATTAATAGATTCTTAGGTACTTTAACATTAAGTTTCTTTTATTATTTTTTACTTTTTAAAGGGAAATTACATAAGTTCTTGTGTAGGGTTTTTTTTTAAATTTTTAATTTAATTTTTATTTCATACTTTTATAGTAGTAGGTTAGGTTAAGTTAGATTTTAGTATTTAGACAGACACGTCATACTTATAACACCCCTGTTTTTACTTACTTACTATTGTAATGTACGAATCATTTCCTTTCATATGATACCCCACTCGGGCATATTTGTAAACAATCGGTTTTTCATTCCCACTTTCATCCCCTATATCTTATAAACGGCTGAACTGATTTTAATTAAACTTAGCTATTGTAATGTACGAATCATTTCCTTTCATTTGATACCCCATTCGGGCGTATTTGCAAACAATCGGTTTTTCATTCCCACTTTCATCCCCTATATATTATAAACGGCATAACCGATTTTAATAAAACATAGCTAAGAACACGCTCGATTAAATGACCTTTCAAACAAAAAGAACTAAATCAAAATCGGTCCACTCGTTCGGGAGTTATGGTGCCACAGACACACAAACACGTCAAACTTATAACACCCCTGTTTTTGCGTCGGGGATTAAAAATACCCTCATTCATTGAGAAGTGCCTCTCTAATAAGGCCTCTCTCTCTTTAAGCTATTTCAGTCCACTGCTAGACCCTTTGCGCCAGATTATGTAATCCTCCGCTTTCCTCAAGCAGCTTCCACCGGTGATCTTTTGCAAGTCGTTGTACTATCAGGCCATTGGGCGTTCTTCACTATGCTAACCAAGGTACCGTCACCACTACAATACTTATCTGTTTCATCCGCTTTAACGGTCATAGGTTCAGTGACAGTACACTGCCAATTTAACTTACTCATCCAGTTATCATCGAGCTAGCTTGGTAAATTAAATTCCTTAACAAATAATATAATATATATTTCTACCACTTGATATTTTATTTTAAAGGTGTATGTAGTCGATTTTTCCAAGGATTGACCAAGGATAATGGCCAGACGGTTCGTTAGAACTCTTTAAACAAATTATTTTCACACTTGACTATAGATATATATCTATTTATAGATCTATGAGTATCGGGCTATGGAATCTATTGGTATACTTTCACCCTGCTTAAGTAAAAAAATAGCCATATTTTCAACTAATGCTCCCTTTAAATTTACTGATAGCCTTGAAATCAGGCTAGAAATTTAAGGTACTAGTGATAGATAACTAGCAGCGAAGTATATTTGAATTGTTGTACAATTGGTGTACATGATGATAAAGTGTCTTTTATTTGTTGGATTTCTATCATAATTTCTATCCACGATACGCCTTTTTAAACACAATATGTTTTTGTTTATATCGTTCGCTGCTTTAGTATCTTAGGATTTCTGTTTAGCTTGGGTGGCCGTCCTACGCCGGTAGCTACTTGGTGTCCATTTTGAACACTACGGCCCTTTGGGTGTAGTACCCAAAGTAGACTTTGAATATTCCGTTATTTTTAATAAAATTATGTATTTCTTACGCATATTTTTTTGTGGCTAGAGCAAACACACCACAAATATAACCATCGCAATTTATCCTTTGAAAACATATCGAAGGCTTAGTTTAGTACGTTGTCACTATCACGATATTTCGATCGGCAACTCGATATTAGAGAAATAGCATAGCTTAATAAGTTACTAAATACTCTAAGTATTTTTTTATAAATCGTCTCCATACATCTTTAAACTGTTCGTGAATAATAAAATACACCAAATCAAGCCTCGAAAATAATGAGAAAACTGAAGAGTAAATACTTTATTTATGAAAAGAAACAAATTTTCGATTCACCGTAATTGAATGAAGCCGTCGGTCGCCCAAGTTTCACAAGAATTATTTACAAAGTTTGGGAACCGCTACATTTTTCTACGATCAGTGCTTGAAATTAGTGGGACTGGTAATTTCCTTTACTTTAAGAAAGAAACGTAATAAATTACAATTTCGGATCGATTAGTTGTCATGTTGGGTACAAACAACAACTAATGGATATTGATTGATTCTGTTTCTTAATTCATTCGTATGCGTGGACATCTCATTTGCTTTTCTTTTACAGTAGCGGGTTGAGGGTGTACTGTAAACTTTTGTAGTAACAGAACTAAAAGACCCGTATTCTAGTACATGACTCAACGTTGATCTTTACTCAGATTAAGTTAGAAAGGGATGGCGCTATTAATCATATAGAGCACTATCCCTTTCTAACTCTACTCAATTAAATCTACTCAATCAACACTTGAGTTTCATTCTAGAATGCGGGCCTAAGAGTTTGATTAGATATTTTAAAAGGGAAGTCCTCTGCTTTACAATAAGTATCAAATGTATCACTGTATAAAATTATAATAAAATTAAATTATAAAGATATGTTATTGCTGTTCACGATGTTGCGAACACAGATAAATAAATATAATAAATAATAATAAAACAAAACTATTACATTAAAATAAAGGCAGGGAAGGAGCTTGAGATCAAAAGATGGACATGATATACTGTTTCTGTCATGTTTGCAAATAAAACATATATATTTCAATTTGTAGAAAATTATGCTCAATAATTGACAACGGTTTAAATTTAATATTAATATTTAAATAGGCTTATCAACCACTGATAATCAAAATCGTATAAAACAAATATATTTTTGTAATTTTTTAATATTTTCGCGCATTGCTTTTATAAACATCATACTTTTGACAGGATGATGTCCGGCGAGGCAGCTAGTAGTTTACAAAGGATTGCTATTTTCGTAAGCACCCTGCGGGCTCTTAAGTTAACGTCACTTCTCTTCTGACATGCCCAATTAGGGTGGAACGTCAAATTTTGTTTCATTAAAACGTTGAAATATGATACATTAAATAAGACGTCGCTTTTAATGTTTCAAAATGAAACTTTGTCCACGGAAATATTCAAAATGAACAAACCAGAATTCCGCGATTCTTAACGCTGCTTAACGTTGTCTAATATAATGTTACATTTTAATCATAAGCAACTCCGGGATGAGATCTTTTTGCCAAAAAATTAAGCAAAGATTTTAAATTTAATGCATCAGTTTTATTCAAATATATGTGCTAAATAATACAGTTGCTAAAAAAATAAACACGTCATAGACCCTTAAGTGGTTTACCGAAATTGCGCTCAGTGATTAAGGGGATAGGGACAAAATACACACTGTGACTACTTATTTCCAGCTTTTTCTCTATAGCAAACAAACAGCTTATTCTTTTGGTGGGTCAAATACCACGATTATTAATCCTTAAACCGCCTTAGTTGTATATATTCAACAGACAATAGATTTTCAATTGTGTTTGGAATCCCGGCGGTTAATAAGCTGTAAATACATAATCAATTAATTTATACTTTTTACTTGTTATTGCTTTAACTATCCATGATCGTACACTACAGAACTTGTTCAAGTTTTTTTAAAAGTAAATCTTGTATAACAGTATCGTATTAAATTTACCATTTCTTTAATAACACCAACGACTTAGTCTGTTCACTGTCGGCAGTGCACTCCTTACGCGCCATTTTCCACGATCCACATTATCCACAGCCAAAATTATACCGTCGTCGTTTCATTTTAAATTATGAAACGCAGTTTTCGTTATATATTTGCACTATTTATTAAAAAAAAAACGATTTCAAGTTTGAACTCGGTGCTAACATATAATTTAATAGTAAGTACCGAGTCCTATTAGATTAATCAGCAAACGGTCAAGTCAAGAACCTGATATAATTTCCATGCTGCATTATTGAATCAATTATGATTTAGCTCTGTGATTTCCCATCTACTGTACAATAACTTGATTATTAATGATGGATTATTCAAAGTTCCTTCCATTAAACCATTGCTTACGAAGCGGTATACAGTCCCCTATGTTAATAATATATTAAACATGATCCATTAGAAACTCAACTTTTCGTTAAGAATTTTGTGTGATAAGTGAAAGAAACTACGTTTTCACCATGCAAAAATTTTTAACCAGAGTTAAGGGATCGAGTATATTTTATTACTCTATTATTCACACGGCATTTCCGGGATCAAATCCACTTTATAGCTGTTATCCAGCTAGTGTAAAATTATGTGTTATATTATTCATGCCCCTAATGTGTTCCGACCAAAACTATTAACATATCTAATGACTCCGCTCACGCCCCTAGCTTTTGTTTTTCGTGATTATCAACACAACTTGATGTACAGCTAGATCTGTTTTATGTACGCTTAATGAGTAATGACGTTGTTGAATACTGCCTTACAGATGTCATTCATTATGGTCAGATTAAAATTTACGAAACGTGATAAAGAGCTGACTGGTAAATAGAAGCCTTTTTGCTTGGACGTTCAATGATTGACAGGGACCTTGAAACGACTTTTTCTAGGTAAAGATAATAAAAGAAAACGTAGGTGGTACTCGTAATTAATGGAAAGGCGTGAGCAATTAATTTTTTTGTGGTCGTTAGGGCAAACACGTCGGCGACAAATTTGATGGTACCGTATATTTTGTATAACACATAAGCGATTCCTGTTTTCATTAACGACTAAGCTTTGTTTTCAGTACAATATAAGAGAATAAAGTTATAACACTAGCATTAAATGTACGGCAAACTTACAAACCACTCCTAGCCAACTAAGGAAATATTAAAATTTATAAACGTTAGAAGCCTGCGTTTAACTAAATTCACACGTTGGGGCCGTTATTTGGTTAGCGAAAAGTTTGAATGAAATTCAAATTAAACCTTTAGCGTCCACCCCAGCAAAGTTTGCTCAAGCTAGTAAAATAGCAAATTAGAGTTTGCGATTACTCTACTTGCACGCGGGTTGTGATGATATCCCCTATCCGCTTAAACGAGAATTTTGCATTAATCAATGGTGAGATGGCTTCAAATCTTAAACGAAACTAAATTTAGCACACCAGTGTTCCTGACACTGTTCATTAAAGTAGTCCATGATTTTTTATTACAAGTACATGCTAAAACAACAATACCCGAAACCAAAAAATCTTTTATTCAACATAAATCGTCATAATACTGACGTTGTAATTTTAACTGTCCTCTTCGGTAAATGAAACTTTATGTCTCTTCTTTTCAGTGTTTCAGAGTACACTTATTGACTACTTCCTAGTTAGATAGTTTTATTAAATATAATAAGATCATCTCCATCGATATTCTTCGATGTCAAAAGCATACTCCATGATAATTGTAGACCATAGCGTGTCTAAAACATCCCTTTCCGTCCACCACGTAGTCCTTACATGGTCAAGTAAGCGCTAGTCGCGTTACCGGTATGTGCCCGGTTGTTTTCTCCCCATACTTATACTAGATTACCTAGCCCTTCTGCAACGCCCTAAGTCGAGGTTCGCGTCCCACTATGGGACACTCTTAGGCTCATTGCATAATTTTTTGGGCTGAGAGCCATTTGCATCTGTGATGAATTTTCATTCACTGTATCCTATCATTTCCCTGACCCTGTCAACAGTAGCGAGAGAAATTGATGAAAGAAAGACACCTGATCCATACGAACTTATACGCAGTATGTTCAAACTATAATTAATCATTATTTTTTATCAATAGTCATTTAAATGGTACACATTTTTGAATTATTTACACAAAAGGAAGAACAGGTGAGTTACGGAAACCCTAATAAAGCCTCCCGTGGACATTTTGTTTTCCTTTATTGGTCATAT
Organism: Leucinodes orbonalis; assembly: GCA_019425675.1. NCBI lineage: Eukaryota > Metazoa > Arthropoda > Insecta > Lepidoptera > Crambidae > Leucinodes > Leucinodes orbonalis. The sequence continues at coordinate 68,696 of PQWD01009889.1, read as the reverse complement.
TTATCAATGTGGGCGCCCGCGGCGGCGTATAAATCGTTTGCTTGTTTCGCTCGAATCTCTTATTTTCTTGGTACTGTACCTATAAATGCAAGAAATTAAACATTTACATGCTTTATTCCGTTATCTTCTAACCATTCAAATGTTAATGAGAATAATAGGTAATTTATTTAGACAAATATACTAACTCGTGCTCCATGAAATGCAGGCCAAAATATTATAATTATAACATGACTAATACTACTATCATATTTTTAAGTATCTAAAATTTTCATCACATATTGGAGACTGTTTGGCAGATATCACTCTAAGCGTTTGGACCTCCAAAAAGTATTTTGTTTCTTTATATTTAATGTTGTTTTTTGTTAAAAATGTATTTTTAATACTTAATCCTAAATACTCTTGATATTTAAAGCCTACATGTTACCGTTATTATACCGAGCATAGGAAAAAAATACGCTTGTTGGATAGGATCCCCACTTAATATTTAAAACATTTTGCCTCTGGTTTAAGTTCTGGTCAAAGTAGTTACACGAATAAAAACGACGACGAACGGCGTAGTTTTGAAAATTAAGGACCCGTTTTTCCATTTTAATAAGGAACCAATAAAATGTCCGACTATACTTTTAGGTTATATTTTCTGTTATACCGATACTATTATATATATATATATATATACAAGTATGTCATTACACTTATTTGCTCCATCATCTGGCACTCGTACAGAATGACTGAGTGGCCTCGTGAATTAATACTCGAGAGTACTCGTGGAAATTGTTTAGACGAATGAATCTTCGTCTCATGTCCTCAAAAAGTTATAACATACGAATTATTACTTTCTCGAGCCCAAATTATATACGGAGAATGTTAATTAACAGGTTATTATGATAAAGCGTCTGTAGGTGGGTGTTCCTAATTTTCCTCTCGGATGTGTTGCCGTCATCAGTGGGGATGAATTTATTTTAAGGGGAATTTATATTCCTTATTTGCCGGTTGAGCTCATCGTGAGGGTTCGACGTCGACTCGATTTAACTCATAATTCGATCGGAACCCGTGTCATGCGCGGAGGTGACATGACTCACGAGCAGATTTGTTGATATTATATTATAATTATCATAAACTCGCTCGGTATTATTATTATATAGACATGGAGAAGATTAAAGTAAGCTTGTGATCTAATTGTTCAATCATTGTAAGACAGATTTTTTTTGTGTATTTCAGTGTACAATAAAGAATTAAATAAATAAATAAATAATAAAAAAAACATTATATAAAACGTGATTTATTTCTCATAAGGAACAAATTGCTTGATGTACGAAATTATATGTAAACCATTCGATAAGACAGTATTGGATCAATAATATAGACATACGGGCGTAGTTTTTGATATTGTATGATACTGTCGATGTTTTATTTTTGAATTTTCATATTTATAAAATATTATATGTATAGTAGTATCATAAAAAATATTTTAGTGACAACGAAACAGTCAGTAAACGTGGAGGTGGAAAGAAGGCAGTTGTCATATATATATGGCAATGTATTTCGCAATGGCACTGTATTTCGTTTTCGGAGATCATATATATATATATATTATATATATATATATATATTATATATATATATTATATATATATTATTTTATATAATTTGTAATAATGTAATAGTAATAATGATTATTTATTCAACAACATAAAATTGTAAAGACATATGCACTTACAATCTAAATTCACAAATGTATTTATGTTAAAAACAAATATTAATCTCTGTTTCGTCTGAACTAGGTTAATAACTAACCTGAATCTCAGACTACAGCGCTCATCCCTAAGAAAAAGCTTAGTAAGAAGTATTCGAAGACATACAATCGTGAACAAGTGCAAGAACATTTTCAAAGAATACAATTAAATAAATAAAACTTAATGGTAAGCCCAAGTATCTAATCCCTTCGGTCCGAACACAGTTATTCATATATATATCACTTTCTCATTCCATATATCACTTTTGGATGTAGAAATACTTGAGAGAGCAGACTACCTAATAATTATGTAGTTTTTCTGAGGAATGTTCTTGCATTCCTACCATTTACAATTTATCTTTGACATCAAATACCTACTCGTGAATTAAAATGATATCTGACGGGTTTATACAGTGTTTATCTATTTTCACAGCATAATTCCATACTTTAGGCCTTAAGTGCCGGCTGCTTCTACTCTTACGTCAAATACTGTACGGCGCAGCGGTTAAAAAGTTGTTTATCAGCATCAAAAGATACTCATATTTGCTGTACTGTTTAAATAAATAAATCCGGTTACAAAAGCGCTTTTGGCGATTACAGCACTAGCTATATTCGCCGGGAATGGCTATCAATTTTTTATTCACAAAATATAATGTTGGCCATGACCATTGATACTGGGGAAAAATATATCGCTCATCGTAGGTTTTAAGCTCGAAGTATGCTCGAGTATAGTGTTCGGAAAAATGAGTAACCTGAAAAACCTTAGTTATAATTGAATTTCGTGTTCAGTCCACGAATTGAACTATTTCTACTACAAACTAGTTCGTTTTGAAATTGTCCCTGTCAATTAACATGAAAACAATATTACTAAGATAGTCGCGAACAGTATAGGTAATGTTACGCTAATAATGATGATAATATATTAATTATTCTAAAGAGTAAAACCAATTCTATTGAATCGTCTTCAATATATAGACTCAATAAATCTTGAAACTGTCATAGACTTCATATTTCTATGAACCAACTTATTCTTACAGCCTTTATTGAATATGGTTATGTTTTCATCGATATATTATATCGAAGAAGCAAGTCCCCTTACAATAGGAATTAAAAGTATAGAAGGGCTTGATAGTAGTATTAGTGGATATAGTTTAATTATTTTAAAACCAAACTCACAATAGATGATTTACCACTCAATTAAAACAAATAACTAACATTATATAATTGCTATACGTCAGTATGCTCACATGGTGGTATAAATGATACGCCTGACCATGACAGATGCAGTGTTGTAGGAAATTAATAAAAGTAGCTATTCATTATTTTCCATTAACAATGTCCTGCACCCGTCACCCGAGACGACAAATGTTAGGTTTCTAATATCTGGTAATTTTACTAGTTACAGTACTCTCACCCCAAATCATAGAAGTGCATAACACTCCTGTTTTAAGAGATAATAATAATAATATCTGTAGACTTGTCTAGGTACAGACGAGTCTTCCACTTAGTGTTTATGTCACCATTATTTGTTAATTTTTATGCCTTTTTCTACTTAAAACGCTCTTCTTTATAGAAGGATCCACAGGAGAGAGAGTTTAACGCGTTTTGAAGAACACAGACTACTGAATAGCTTTTTAAATATCATTATATCGTACGTATCGTACCGGATTTCGGTCACATACTCCCCGCGAAGCAAAAGAAGAAGTTGAAGTTTAAATCACGATATTAAAATTACGAAAGTGGTAGGCGTAACAGTTATATTAGAACTATTTTAGGGATATAGTTACTGAAGTATTGGTCTTTGCTAATGGGTGCACTGCTAACTGGAGATCAAGATGTGTCGTGCATTGTCTTAGCTATATGTTTATGGTTAGCGCGCATTAAAAGTAGAAGTTACAGCTCTAGAATATGTAGGTATCCTTAAATTAATCTATAATAAGGACCTTAGTCTTTATATTAAAACTAACATATTATATAATTACGTATAATAAATCTAGTAGTCTAGTAAACTCGATACTTTACATTTTAGGTTTTTATAATTTTCTGTGCATAAAACGATAGCACAAGAATATCAAGCATGTGGAAAATTCTCATCCTTGTTGGTTTTTGCATCATAACAACTTAAAGCATTCTTTTATAAAGTTTTGATATAAAGCCGTTTTCATGCTGAAGTAAGTATACAATTGTTTCTTGGATGTGCTAGGAACGGTGGTTATAAATATCAACAAGTATTTTAGAATATTCGTTTACAAAATAAATAACCTCAATGAATATTTGAAATCACCACGCTTTTTCCAAAAAATGTGATAACTGGCTGTATGTATTTTGAATCGAATAGAAGGTTTTTAAGTGGTGAACAATCGACATAAACTCGCTTAAATACATGTAAACAAAATAAACGTAACTTACCTGATGACACTTTGTATAATGAGACGTTAATTGATCGTGCGCTTCAATTTTCTGCATTGTACTATTGAATAAGAATATGTTCTCATAATGAGTAAACAAAAAATATAGAAGAAAGAGTGACCCATTATTAAAAGGAATAAATATTTGTCACATAAATAAAGGAATATTTATTTTAACATTGTTTCAAATTTTTTATCCTCTTTAACCTATCATAGTCCACTGCTGAACATCATAGGTTTTCCGCATTCGCACCACATCCTCTCCTTTTGCGCTCCTCATTCAACCTCCACCAGCGACCTTCCACAATGTTCTTTGAAGTGCCTTTATAACACAAATCACCAGCTAACAGTCATTAAAGTGGCACAAATTATCAAGCATTCGTACAATAAAGGCTCTTGTCGCTAATAGCTGCAGGTGGTGTTACAAAAGGTGTGGGGGCCACCTAACACGACTTCACAAGTAGCCGAGTCAAATTTCGAAACACGAAAAAGTTTGTGTAACAGTGTGCAGCGGTCTTCCCCGAGGACGTGGCCACAACAAATTACTGGCAAACAACTTCGAAATAAATTAACTCTCAACTTTGAAGCGTTTTACTTTCTTTTTGTCTGACGAAAAACAATTTCCTTTGTGTTTTGTTTACGTTGTAGCGTGCTCTCGCGCGGAAATCGTTCGAAAGAGAAATAAACAAATTTGAAGTTACTTTTCAACCGATTAGCATATTTGTTGAGTAATGATCCTTAAAGTACACGTCATGTTATATGCCGTGGGGGGTAAAGTACAACACCTTAAAGAGCAATTTAAACATGGGTCAACGTGAACAGAAATTCATTTAATATAATTTTTTGGTTAATACTAGGTATTCCCTTAACCTATCATATTTCGCTGCCGGACCTATTCTACCTCTAACGTCTAGCTAAACTGCTTTCGTTAACCAAAGCCTGTACTTTTTTATCGGACTGTAAACATAAACATTTTTTTCCATGAAGTGATAGTGATGTTTTGCACTTCTGTGTTTCGGGATTAGGACACTGTAGTTAGTAAAATTATCGGATATAAGAGAACTAACATCTGTTGTCCCAGGCATAGAGCGCAATGCGGCATTGGTGAGAAAACATTAACTGTTTATGAGATGATTGGTCTCAATCAATGCGACTCTGACATGGTCAGGAGTACCACTTACTATCAGGTGAGCGACCCGACCGCCCTGTACACCTTGTAACATAAACGAAAATACGTTTATTTGCAAACTAGGTAATATGCAACATTTTTCGAACTTCAGGATCTTCATCATCCTTATTTATGTTATATTATCCCTTATTTCTGTTTAAATATATAGTGTATAAAATTAGTTCAAGTGGCATTTTCAATAAAATACCACTAAATTTTATGTTTAATAAAATTTCTTAAGGTTCTTGTTGTCACAATATCGACTAATTTTATACGTTACGTCATTCACGCTGAGTTGAGAAGCAAACAGCTGCCAAACAGTCTCTTTACTCATGCTTGTTCTGACGTAAACTGATTTGTCAAGTGCAAATCTAAAACAAACACCTCATAGCTTACAAACTTGAAATAAGAGCTTGGTATTATGGATTTTACTTATGATATTATATTAACCTATCACAATGATATTAGCAAGTAAATTTTATCAATATGTGCCACGTATATGTAATAAAACACATTTAATATATACTGATAGTAGCGCTTTCATGACGACCGCGCACATCAGCAATATATGCAATGGTAAATTTATAGGTTAGGTGACAATTCGTATCACGAGTTTATTCGCTATTTGTGAATGGTAGTAGTCCATTATAAATGTACACAATTTGTAACGGGCTTAAGTAAATAAAACCTCTTCTCTCTCTTCAACCTGTTGTTGCATTCCGCTACTGGACATAGGTCTTCCCCATTTCGCGACATATATCCCGGTCCGTCGCTCTTCTCAACCAGCCTCCAACAGTGACATTTCGCAAGTCGTCGATCCATCGAACCGGAGGGCGTCCTCCGCTACGCTTGTCAAAACGCGGTCTCCACTCCAGAACTCGTCTCCAACGGCTATCGGTTCTGCGACATACGTGCCCGGCCCACTGCCACGTCAACTTATTGATCTGGCAAGCGTGGCGGTAATATTAGTTTTCTTGTGGATAATATCGTTTCTGATTGTATCCTTAAGAGAAAATCCCGAGCATAACTCGCTCCATTGCCCGTTGAGTGACTTTGTATACCAATTAGTTAGTGTCCATGTATCAGCTGTGTATGTTAGTACAAGTAGGACGCATTGCATAAAGAATATAATCACATAATTAAAAAAAAACATGCAGGGTTATAGCGTCAGTGTATAATAAGCTAGTAGATTTAGGTAATTTGATTTAAAATATCAGCTTTAATTTCTTACAATAAAATTGTTTACCAGACGTCGGAATGAAAACATGTAAGTATGAAAAAGTAGACCAAAGAATTGTGATTGGTTGCTGATTGTGGCCAATCTCCACCTTAGTTATCCAAATAAGAGATAATACCAAATTGGCATATTTCCGATTGAAGTCTCACATGGAGTTCAGGGAGGCTATATTGGAAAAACACGAAAGTCAATGCCAAGAAACATAAACACCGAACTAAAAAGGTTTTATAAACATATAGCATTTCAAACCTTTAGCAACTACTCCATCTATTTGAGTACAATAAGTATACTTTATCTTTTACATTTAACAATAACAAACAAATAACCTACAACTTCGTAGTCCTGTATAAAACTCAACAAATCTCTAACTAAAACTGCGTCAACCCACAATGGCCATTGTGTGAGTTACATCAAAAAATTTAGTCTCTGTCATCTGACGTTACAGTGAATAATCGCTAAGAAACAAATAAAGTTTGCTCTATAAACGTTTAACATTCAGAGGCGGTTTGCGAACGGCTAATCATTCCACTTTGCGCTGTATAACAACAGGTACCTCTTAACTTATTAAGCCTTTCCTCGCCATTACTAGAGTAAACCCGCTTTCTTTAGCCTTAGAAATTTCAATTCATAAATTATTAATTCTGCTCTCCTATAATACAAGCCTTTGTCATGCCCTAATTACTAAATTGACACGGAAAGGACAAATTACAAGCAAATTAGATTTACCTTTGATTTGTCGAAAAGCCATCTTAAATTCAATTCGCGGTCAGGTATGGCTATAAATCTCATTATTTATTTTATAATGAGTGCCAATATTTTTTTATTGTTTTGGTTTGATATTAATGATTTAGCTGAAACTATGCATATTACATAGTATGTATTAAATTATTTGTGATATTACCTAAATTAATGATAGAAGTACTTACCTACCTATTATTAGAAAGGCAGTCAACTGAGGATCTCATGAGAAAACCAAACTATATTATAGCTTGCAAAATTAACGTTAATTGTATAAAATCATTTGAAATTCCGTCGTCGTCAAATTGAAATTCCTTCATTGTTTTAATAGAAATATTCAAGTCTTGGATAACCAATAGCCACCGTAACTACAAAAGGATCAATCAAACTGTAACCCAACCCCGAAGTAGAATAATTTGATAGATAATAAGGAGAAATAACAAGAAACAATACCGGCGTAATACGTAGAAATAATAAAAGGCGAACCTAATATCTTCTTTGTAGTTTCGTGAAGCCAATTACAATCGTAATTAATACGTCTCCTCAGGAAGTCTGAGGTAATCGACAGGCGGTTATAACGACTCTCATTTTGGACTGACGACAATACGGATTGACACATAAATTGCGGTATAATTCGGCTTTATACTGAAAATTAGACATTCAAAACTCCGTTCTCGGGTGGCAGGCCAATTTTGAATGCAATTTACGGCTAATTAGCCTGTTAAGTACAGAGGCCCGGGCCGGTTCTGGGTTGTTCCCGGAGGAAGTTGGAATGGCGGCGTTAATACCGGTGCGCCGGCCGCGCCCTAATGTTCCATAACCTGCCGCGATGACTGGCATTGTCCCTGATACTGTCTCAAGACAGTGTGTCTTTAAGCATTCTTTAGTAGATTCAATAATTTTGGCCTATATTTTTAGGAAAATATATTTATTTTATAAAGACGTGTCTAATATTGATATTATTACAACTTACTTATTATCACGTGTTTAAGACAATCACATTTATTAAACTATCTTTAGCCTATAACGACCTACTGCAGGGTACAGGGGAAGGCCTACGTAGCTATGGGGATATAAGGCCGTAACCCACCATGCGGGCCCAATGTGGATTGGTGGGTATAAAAGAATCGTCCTTATATTGCAGCCGGGACCGATGGCTTAACGGGCCCTCAAAAACGCGGAAATATCTTTCTTTATGCACAATCAGGTGAGGTCAAATTAGGAAATATCGCACAAAGTGATGTTTCCCCGCGAGGATTGAATCCACAACCTCCGGGTTGTTAATATTTTAAACTAGAACTTAGGTTTTTGTACCATTTTACTGCGCATGTCATGATCTTTTTTTAGTTTATTTTCTCGGCTCTGTTGACAGATGCGAGCCAAAGGCCTTATATTTGTTGCTTGCTATACAAAAAGCTGGCTGAAGTCTGACACACTTGTTGCCAGCGAGACTCCATCCGTATAGTTAATACGGTCGCCTTCTTTATTGTGATTATACTTGAAATCTCTTATTTCAACAACATAGGACTTTCATACTAACACATTTTCCAACGCGTGATCAGGGTTGGAGTTTACATAAAATCCGTTCTTAAAGGATACATAACACATGATACACATTTTTTACGCATTTTTTACATAGATTTTAGATTAACAAGGCGGTAATGATCACAAAACTCAAAAACAATATAAAAATACTGGTAATGAGATCAAAGTTAAAATGAATAATTGTGTCTTCCTTATGTGTTAAATCTTTAGCCATATTTATTCATTAATTTTCCTTTTATTACGGAGACAGAAAAATCTTTTCTCCCTAATAATGTGCTCAGTTGCCATTACTGTAACGGCTGGAGCTAATTTCAACAAAGTTTCACATAAGGAGGATAATTTATACACGGAATATAATTTAAAACTCTAATTTGTTATAATAATATGTTACGTAAAGGAAGATAAATATCGTCTTAATTACGGCTATACAGTACGGGTTTTTATTATGTTTTTAATGTAATCAAACTTTGAAATATTCTGATTTTAGAAAAGATTTTAGTATCACCATACAGCTTACAGAATAAATTTGTAAATACAAGCATGTTTTATATTTTAAATGAGAACTATTACTGTAAGTGCAAAATGAGACTATTTTTGAGAAAACATAGAAGATCAAATAAATAATAAATTAAAATTTATCACATCACAAGAAAACAGAGGGGTAGGTATTGAGACTGGCCAACGAGAGCGTTATTTCTATGAGTAATTTAGTAGTTACTCCATGCATGCATGGACGTATAATAAAATACGGATGGACTGTCAGACATACATAAATTGTGTCCCCAAAATGACATCTACTCTACAAAATTTGACACACTTGTTGTTAGCGAGAATTTATCCGTATTTTTTATAATGTGTTCATGCTGTACTGTAATTTAATAGACGTAGGTGTAGGGGATTGCTTCTTAGCCCTTTCATTGCGTGCCTAACAGGGTCCATAACACTGGTCTCACATTTTATTCTAAATAAAATCAAAATTATTATTTATAATAATTATAACATTTAGTATTACTTACCATTATGAACTGTCTGCTTGATTGTTAAATATTTCTATATTTTGACGCACAATTTACTTATGAAGGGATTTTAAATCGCGACTTTTTACATTGTGTTTTTAATGATATATGAATATTTTTAAATTGATAATTTTAAAACCAGCTATAATGCTCGTACAAAACCTAACAAGTATTCATTCCTACTATTTGTCGAGTTTATAATACGAAGTGTAATTTTGAAAGGGGTGCTGAGAGCTCCCAACCCTTTAACTAGATTCTTTTGTGAGGGAAGTGCAAAGTGCTTGAGTCAACTCGCCTCTGAGCTCCGAGGTGCGCCGAGCCAAATAACACAATACCTCAGTATGTTTGTATGTGCTGTACATATGCAACGTTTAAACAAAACAACGTTTAAATAACGCAATGATTTTTAAAAAATAACATACGCTGAAACGATAATTATAGTAAATATAAAAATAATTTTGTTTGTTATGTTATGGATTTTTACGAATCCATAGGACCAAATAATGTTTTGTGAATACATTTAATAGGTGACGTTAACTTCGACACTGTATTTCTTTTAAATTATAATGGCGTTCACTTTGTAGATATAAAGCCAGCGTGCCAGTGATGAATACTGCCACATTGCCACTGCCACAATATTAAGTTCACAATGCCTAATGTAAGGCAGGTAGATACTTTCATCACATTGGATGAAGGACCCATGGAAGTAATAAATTCAACCGTTTTCCTGGGTATAAAATTAGACGCAAAATTGCAGTGGGGGTCCCCATATTGCGGCTTTGGCAGGAAGGCTTAGTTCTGCTGCATATGCTGTAAGGAAGATAAGAAGTCTCACTGATATTGAGACTGCAAGACTTGTGTATTTTAGCTATTTTCACAGCGTGATGTCTTATGGTCTACTTTTGTGGGGGTCTGCTGCTGATCTACAAACAATTTTTGTATTGCAGAAAAGATCCATCCGTGCCATATACGGCCTTAAATCACGTGACTCACTAAGGGAATTATTTAAACAAATAAATATTTTAACATTACCGTCTCAGTACATTCTAGACTGCGTCATCTATGTACACAAAAATTTACATGTATTTTCATAAAAGTCAGATAATCATAGTTTGAACACTAGGAACAAACACAAACTTGCCGTTCCAAATCTTAGATTGCATAAGGTTGGGAACTCATTTGTGGGATTAAGCATTAAAATATTTAATAAGCTACCACAAAATGTAATTGATTTACCCCTGCATAAGTTTAAGTCTCATATAAAGTCTATTTTAATAAAAAAAGCTTACTATAGTGTTGAAGATTACATAGATGATAAAAACTCATGGACATGTTGATTTCCACGCCTGCACTACTTTTGTTTTTTTTTTGTTATCATCTATTTAAATTTATATAATACTTAACTGCTTAATAGTACTTTTGTAGATTATTATATTTTTACCAATACATAATACGATAAAAATTGAAAATATAATTTGCTTTATATAATTATTTTGATTACAAATGAATCTGTATTCAACACAATTTTTTTGAAAAGAGTAACTACTGAGTTTCTTGCTGGTTTCTTCTCAGTGGAAAACTACCTCCCGAACCAGTGGTAGCTTCATTTGACATTCATAAGTGTTCTTTAAGGACCTAAACTGAATAAACACTTTTCATTTTCATTTTCATTTTTCATTGACTAGCCCATGCCTAACTGCCACGAAGCACGGAACCAAAGTCTACGTAATTCATTCATAGGAAAGGCCACGATAAAACTCCTCAATGGCTTCTAAGAGTTAAGACTATTGTCGAGAGATGTGACTTGTCCTGTAGTAGTGGATTATACGGCAAATAAGACTTTGTTTTTCGATAATTAATTTTGCTGTCGTCTATAAAAACTGCATTGCAGATCATCAAGATCTTCAAGAATATATCACTTACACCATAGGAACTACACTTAACAATAGGTATAAAATGTTAAATTTTATAAATGCATTTATTTGAACAGAGTAAGAAATAACACAATAATAAAACTATTACTAAAATATTTAGATATTTCAAGTTAGTTTTCTGAATATAAAGGATAACTGCAAGACAAGTTTGTGTAAAATATTCAGATTTATATAACGCTCGTATCCAACAAGTCATAAAATCCGTAGCTCGTAATTCCTCTGACTGGATAGCGCGTATCACGTAGCACTCATAGATAGTCTTCTTATTTCGTAGCAGATGCTACGCTAAACAGTCGTAGTATTTACTATGTATGCTTTACTTTTGTTTGCACAAAACGTTCAGTGTTATGAATTTAAGTAAAATTTCAGAACATAAATAATTTATAAATTATACATATATAGTTTTGTATTAAATAATACATTTTTTTTTTGTATAAACTAAACTAAACTAAACAGGTATCGTCGTCTGAGCGTCGGTGGCTCATTGGTTAGTCCACATCATCCTTCATGCCTTTCCAATCTGGAGGGTGCAGATTAAATCCCGCCACATGACAATTTCTTTTCAAAATTATATGTACGTTTATCCGACGCTCTTACGGTGAAGGATAACATCGTGAGGAAACCTGCGCACCCCTGCAAAGAAATTCAAAGGTTGTGCGTGAAACCGGCCAATCCGCACTGGGCCTGCGTGGACGACTGTGGTCTATACACTGCTCGGTTCTAACTACACGCACGATACGTTCTAACTGTAATCTAAATTAAAATATAAATACATTTTTTTATTGAAATAAAGTTTCAAGAGAAAACGTGAAAATATATATTATTCGATAATGCCTGCTTTTGTTTTATTAACTCTGACACAATTATCAACGCCGACCCGTTCTACAGATAAAACAAGTTAATACTTATACAAGAACACAAAAGATTTGTAATAACATTTGATATCCTTTAAAATCAAAACTATTATGAACTAATAAAAATATATAACGAACAATTTAATTTATTTATCAACGAGACCAAGTTTTTGGTAAGATAATAAATAAATCAAAGAAAATGGATATCGTTTCATCATTCATTATTATTTTCTGAAAATCAACGCAAACATTCTTTGTTCCCAATTTTAGGCTTTTCTTGTAACAAATTCAAATATCCTCAATAGTCGAAAGAAATATTGCCAAAATATTCAACGAAATTATTTCCTTCCTTTCAAAATTTCCTTTGGCTACATTGACGCTAAAAGCATTCCGAAGCTACTTAATCAACGGTACGAATAATAATTTAATTAGTTAAAAGTTTTATAACTTTTAAGTAAAAAGGTGGAAACGCAAAAAAAGTGAACAGACCGAGAGCTATTAAAGGAAATTCTTACTTCGAATTAGAATGTCTTATCCCACCTAAACAATGAATGTCAGTTGATATTTATTTATTTAAACATTTCTTGTAAAATGTTACCAAGATGACCATATAAGGTTTCCGCTGTGAAAAAGATGTCTACCTAAAGATATTACACCTAGCACTACTTCACAAATTATACATATTAGTAAACGCTTTGCCGTTTCGCTACCATCGTGGAGGTGATGTGAATATTTAGTTTCTGATCTAAAGTAAGTAACAAAACGAATCGATATATAGAATTTGTTGGAGTAAGGGTTGGTAGAGTAGGGTCGTGTAGATACAGAAGCTTGACTCTACATGTGATCTGATTTTTAAAGGTTAAGATTTTGAACCCATTGAACGCCGAGAATCCAAACACAATAGAAAATCTATTGCGTCTGGTGCCTTAAGGCGTCATTGGCGGTCAAACGGTTAAAATGCAGTTACCTTATCAGTTATGTGTATAGATCTTAAGGACATTTTCTTAATCCTAAAACACTAGTTTAACTTAATAATTCTGTCAATCTGATTTAAAATTAAAAGCAAAAAATAATCAAAAAAGATATAACTTTGCGTAGTCTGCTATTTAGTCGATCCTATCCTTGTAAACTACAACCGGATGACATTTTCTTTATCCTAAAACACTATTTTAACTTAACAATTCTGTTAAACTTATTTAAAATTAAAAGCTAAAAATAATAAAAAAAGACATAACTTTGCGTAGTCTGCTATTCAGTCGATCGCAAGCCGTATCAAAAGACTGTATGTTACACAGCTTTGGCAAAAATATGAGTATAAATTGCGTAATGACTAATGTATATTCATAGCACCCACGCGAGCCCCAGGGAGCGGCGTCTCAGAAGCAAGATGTATTAGCCTGCAGCATCACAACCTCGATAAATGTATGCATATAACCGCACCCTCTGTTCTCATTGCCTTAATAGTCTTGGTACATGACGCACCGTTTGTTGTCACCTAAAAATTTAAGTTCAAATTGTAGAGTGGTTATACAAATGCATAAGTTACACGTTAGTTATTTGGAATACAGTTTAGTTACGGAATATTCTAGGTTTGCAATTGAATTGTTTGATAGTATTGCTACACATGATAATATTAAAATTAAGGCGATAATAGCATTACCTATTTTAAGAAACAGATACCAAGAGAAAAATAATTATATTGATACGTGATAGAAACTTTAATCTGCGTATTATATATCATTATTTTACACATTAATCAATCAAATACACCCCCAACCAGATGGACAGATAAGCTAGTAAGGTTGGTGTTTTTTTTTTTCACCTATTAATTCATTCATTCGCATTCTATGTTATCTTTGATTTTCATTACCCTCTCCCTCACTGGCCATCTTTGGTCTGTGTTGACATAGACGCACAAAATTAATTACATACTTTACTCTTGGGTTGGGTTAAAAGCAAGCAAGTCCGGCCATCAGCAATTAAGGACAAAACTCGTTATGGACCACCAAGAAACGTGATAAATTAATATTCAGTGTAAACCCGGCTTATGGTTTTGATTCGGCTCAGCTTTGAGCTAAGCGAGATGAGAACTTACATTTGAATTTAAAATTCGCGTAACCTTAGGCCTCAGAAAGCTTTCATGAATCGTTAAGTGTCAAAAAATATTTACATTAAAATTTTTGTAGGCATTCATATTGAACTTTTTTCTTTCAATTTTAGATTTGTGACAGCAGGGTACCCTTAAATATTCAGAGTATAAATGAAAAACCCTGGCATAGACGGTCGGTCAAACTAGGTCATATTTGAAATAAAATATCACGTTCTTTTTAGTGCCACATTCTTAACACTTATGTTAAAAAGTGTTTTTGACAAGCGTACACATAATAATAGAAATGATTTTCTGTATTTATGTGAATGTAAACTTTACATACTATGTAACGATGAGTCTTTACATTTTTGTTGTATTCCCTACATCGCCTAGTATATCTATGCATATGATTAATTTGGAGTGTCTGTTTGCAATATTGAAATAAACATATTTTACTACACACGTATTATATACGGTAAATACATTTTTTTTCATTTAGGTCTGACCGTCCGTCAGTTTATTCTGTGTAAATAGCGGGACCTATTTTGACAAGACTTGTTGGGAGGTAGATGATTTAATAAGGAATAACTTGGGCTACTTTTAATGTTAAACTAATTAGATACACAATACGAAGGAAAGTCAACCAAAACCCATGAAGCTGCAGAACCCACTTAAAGTTATATTTATAATATAAAACTATTATTAAAAAGGTTACAGAATCAAAAACACGAGCATACTACTATGTACATCATTATGACAAGTAACAAGCAACGTGATTATGTATGAAAATTCTGCCCGACGCGAAGGGACAATGATGTAAAAAGTAATGATTTGTAATATGCTCACAAAACAATCGAAAAAAGTGTTCCGAATGCAGTGACAGCACACACACACACACACATATTTCGAACACATTTACCTAAACAAAAGAGTAAAAACTGTACTCTCTTCGGCGGTTCGTTTTTGAGGCACCAATGGCGTATCTACCTTTATATATACAGAATATCATTGCGAAGGATAGTATTTTGCCGCGGACACCTGTTGAGTGAGATTGTGCATCTAGGTTAATGTTTATCTAAGATTGATCGCCTTAACGTGACTAAACTATGAAGTTATCTGACGCACGACACCTGGATAAGCACATAGTTTTGCGGGATATTATCCTACACTGCGGGTATTACCGCAGGGTATACCGTGTACTACTACTATCTAGCTGTGGCTAGTAATCAATTTAAACTATATATAATTATAAATTGTTATCGTACTCACAAATGAAATTTATTGAGAGCAATTTATGTACAGCATTTTGTGGCTGAAATGGTGATGATGATAACTGTTAAATTATAACTGGTTCAAACAATATCATAAACAACAAATTACCGCTACTATTCTCTAGCCTCTTTCATTGCTCAAAATAGGAGCTGATCAATGATAGATGGAAGACTCATTATATTAACCCTATGGCCGCCTAAGACGCCTTAAAGCTTCACTAACAAAAGATTTTCGATTTTGTCTGGATATCTGGGGCGATCATTGGGTTGAACACAAAAAACAAAATTAACCGCAAATGTGTGCCAAAATACCTTATAATTATATTCCATATATTACCGTACACAAAATATAATCCATAAAAACTTTCTGACTTAAGAGATTATAGACAAATTATTGAAACACAGCTAAAGACCAACCTCTGACAAAAACATTAAGATTTTTTGTTTTGGGTTGGTCTTAAGACAAATTAAATAATGAGTACCGTCGCGGATGTCTGTAATCCGGCTTTTAGGTAAATAAAGCTTGGGAGCCGTATTTAGGGCAGTCGATCGGCCCACTCTTTGAATACGTAATGAGTGGGCTATCGTAATTAAAATAATTATTCACATTATTAATCTTACAGCAGCACTTTCTTAATCTCAATAATTATCCATTGAGCTAAGAAAAAACTTAAGGTATTCTATTAAAGATGTATATATAAATAACAAATCCATGCACCATCTTCTTCTTATCTATAGCGTCGTTGGCTAATTGATGTGAACTGCTTGCTTCCGATCTGGGGGGTGCAGGTTCAAATACCGCCACGTACCAATTTGTGAAATTTTTAAATTATCTATACATTTTGACGTCCCATTTGGTGAAGCGGTTGAGAGGTCGACTGCACCATCAAGGGTTCCGCTTGGTCCTACCCGGGAGAAACATTTATGTGCATTAATATGTCTGTTTGTAATGGTCTGGGTGTTCTCTATGTATAATATGTACGTAATTACATAAAAAAAGTATGTTTATTATTTATTTTTATGAGAGCGTCGCTGGCATTGTGTGGACTGTCGCCCTCATACCGGGAGGGCTGAGGTTCAATCCCGCGACATACCTATGTGTTTTCGATTTTAGAAAATTATATGTACGTTATCCGACGCTCTTACGGTGAAGGAAAACACCGTGAGGAAACCTGCGCACGCCTGCGAAGAGATTCAAAGGTTGTGCGTGAAGTCGTCCAATCCGCACTGGGCCCGCGTGGGCGACTAAGGCCTAATCACCCTATACGGGTAGGCTCGTGCCCCTCGATGGGGACATTTAATGAGCTGATGATGATGAAGTATGTTTATCCGTTGTTTAGAACTCATAATACAGCGTTCACGCTTAACTTAGGGCTAGATGGCGCTGTGTGAATGTCAGTGGATATATTTATTTGTACGATGTTCTTACTGTAAAGGAAAATATAACGAGGAAACTTGCGCATGCCTGTGAAGAGATCCTAAGGTTGTGCGTGAACCAATCCGGACTGGGCCTACATGAACAGCTAAAGACCTATACAGCTGTTAAGAGTAGGCTCGTGCCCCGTAGGTGGGAACGTTTATTGAGCTCATGATGATGCACTGTCTATTTACACACTTGGAATCCGTAATGTGATGATTGTCACCAATCAATTATTCAAACTTTAGGGATCTTGAAAAAAATAATATTAAAAATATAGGACTGTATCTTTACCAAAGATAATTAATATTAGGAAGAAGCCTAGCAATAACTTCAACCCAATTCAACCTCATCGAGACTTTGAGAGTCTGCAAATATTACTTAATCAGCGTGAGGGGTAGAGGTTCGTTGTCTCTTAGTAATCAGATCAGAAAAAGTCTTTTGAAGACTTAATTTAAAAGTAAAATTTTATTTGATTTATTTTTTAGGTTTTTTTTTTCAGTAAATAATAGCATCTTTTACTCTAAAGTATAACAATATTTACTCAATTATTTACAATCACAGATATAAAGAATAATCACAAAACTTTAGTACTCACATACAACGAAATGAATCATTTGTACTTAAAGCACTCATACAATGTGTTTTGATGTAATACAACCGTAGTAAATGCTACGAAGCTACGAGTTCCTATCTTTGTCGTTTATGCCGCAGGCGTTCGACGATGCGACTTTTGTCACGAATGGAACTACGAAAAGAGCTTTTCCTTGTATATTTAGATATCAATGTACAAATAAAAATGAGAAATTACAACATAAAACATATTCTACCCTAATTTTTTTTAAGAATAATAATAAAATAAGCTGAATTTGTTTACGAAAATTTGTTTACACCTTACATTACTTTATTAAGTTGTTGCAGCAAATCAACATATTTTTTAATACAGCTGAGGTTTATAATATAACGAAATGTGTTATCAACTAACTGTAAATATTTTAAAATAACTTGTATCGATCAATCTCTCGTACAGAGACCCTGGCCCGATACACTTTAATACGTCACAAATTTGAGTCATGTGTCATGTTTAGCACAATGCTGAAGAGAGAAAGTTCCATAGATAAGATGGTACATATATACAGGTCTTCCAGTAGGTATATTTGTTCAAATTTTAGTACTGCCCGGGGATTATTGTATTGATGGCAACGTCCTTGTAAATTTTGGTTTACGTGTGCATAGTAAATAAGTAGATACCACAGATAACGCCACTTTCTGTGAACCATATCCTAGTGGAAGCCGCACCTGTAAAAAAATAATACAAGAAGATCAGAAAATAAATTCCGATAATCGGCGACATCCTGTGGGGAAGTGGTGTCAAACATACACCCACACTTATAATAAATGACACCCCATTCTAAATTTAAATTTTATATACCAGTGCGTAGCATGGCGCAGTAAATAACAGCTACGACCCAGAGCGAAGGCCACTCACTAATATGTAATGCACAGGGCAATATAATTTGACAATTACCGCGAATCGCGCTCGCATGTGTTCAACAATTATACGGAAAGTTGTTATTGCTGCCGTCACGCAAATGACAAATTATTATTTACACGATGATTGTACAATAATGTTCGTATGCATATGGGAAAGTTTAATACCAATTCATCATTGTGTAATGGGGTCGTCCTTAGTGATGACAGCTGGCCTCGGCAGTAGCAGTGTTTATTACGGGATAGTAGGGCTTTGGTTATTGATATTAGTTGTTTGTTTACTTGTTATGTAAAGAATAAATAAGAATTACCATAATAACCTTTAAAGTATCATATTGTAAATGGTGATAGTCTGCAAAATTCACCTAGTCAGTTTGGTTAGAGTTGAATCCCTTGATTGAAATTTATACTTCAGAGGAAATTTTGAGTGTCGACCTCTCCAGACAATATAGACAACGTCACATACAACCACGTCGAAAACCATTAGACAGGTTAGATACTTTACCTACTTGGCACAAGAATCTGTCTGACTGCTCATTCTGTCTGATAGAAAAATATAAGAAGTCACACAACCGTACATACGAGATCATGCCTACAGACGTCAGTGGGTCTTCAGTGGTATCTATGTCTTCCATTAGATTTCATGGATTAAGGCTGAGAGCCGTCTGCAGTCGTCACTTGCCCAGTGAAGCTGTAAAGGCCATATGCAGACAACTGCGATAACTCATTCCGAAAAAAAATACATTTGATGTTTTGGACCGAAGTGTTTTATGAACGGTAAAATTACAAAATGATTTATCATCGATACCTACTGTGATATTGTGTTTATTTTAGCAAAAGCTGATCTAGTTTGAGATCGTACAAATTAAACAACTATCGATAAGTCTAAATATAAAGGTTATTAGTAATTAATACTCACGGTTTGAATTCCACCCACACAGGTAGACCCCAATTCAGCTAATTTAAAATGCGCTAAACGGATCATAATTGTTTTTTCATGTTTTAAGTGTCAGGACGCTCACCTAATGATAAGTGATACGCCTAACCATGACAGAACGGCATTGAAGGAGACCAACAACTGATAGTTATTATCCTCGATCAATACCGCACTGCGCCGGACACCCGAGACCACAGATGTAAGGTCTCTTATACCCAGTAATTTCACTAGCTACAGTGTCCTCATCCCGAAACACAAAAGTGCATAACACTTCCTTTCCTGTTTTATGGGATGATATCTGGCAACTCGGTGGTACCTACCTAGAGGACTCAGTATCGAGTCGAACACCTAGTAACTTTGTAAATTGATTCTAAATAGTAAAAACTTTGCACGTATTCGTTACCATAAAACAGATAGGATTTTAATTGAGAACTCATTCTACTATCCTATAATAATCATTTGAAACCATTCACATTAAAGTTTTACCAGAATACAAAATTTACAGTTGGAATAAAAGTGTCATTAAGACACTGGTGTTGTTAATGTCAAGTAAACTAGTATTTAGACCTTGGGATGATACTTCCAACTCTTAAAATAGTTTTACAATAATGGATACATCAGCATTATTGTACCAGCAAAGGCGAATCTACGAGTATATTTTGTAATTATGTTTAAGAGATGGCGGTAAAATTAGACAAAATAAAGTGTAACCAATCAACCAGTGGTTAGTCAGGACATAGTCTATGCGATTTCGAATATTTTTAATGTATGTCTGCCTGATTTAAGTTACAAATTTCAGTTAAAACGATTTTTTTTAGTTTCATGACTGTAAAAATAGAGTGAGGGATATCAATCAAACCGCAAAATTTCACATTGATTATATGCGAAGCTAAGAAACAAAAATGAAATTATTAACTATAAACTTCAAGCTAAACATTTTAATAACAATAATGAGACTGAGTGAAATATGTGTAAAGATAAAATAAAAATAATATAATCTTTATTAAGCAAAAACTTACATGTTAATGGTACGCATTAGTCACGAAACTATGTCAGCCTGTATTTTAGAAACTATGAATTGAATATGTCTGTCTACATTTTTTAACTTGTTCCTCTTGTTTTATATGAACCAATTTACTGACAAATTAAAAGAATGTAAAATTTTTGAGAGTGAGCTTTAAGTTTTTTCTAATTCATTCTTTCTAATTGTAGCGTATGCCCTCAAGTTATTCAATCATAGTTGACTACAGTAATATTCTTTTAAACTAGTTTTACACACTTTGTTAACTATTTTTATATTCTTACAATGAAACATTCTTTAGTACAATCGACGAAACATTGAACATTTTAAAATATCAATAAATTTAACGAACAATTACACTTAACATCGTTGTAAATAATAAATCAAAGTAAAATGTATTGTTTCGTTATTGAAGTATAAATACTGTTAATTAATATTATAGTTATAATCATTATGTTATCCGATTAATAACAAATGTATTATAATATTCAATTTAATTTCCACTGTACATCCATCGATTTTCATAAAGAATACATGAAACATTTACAAAAGATTTTATGTATATCAATTAATACAAATTAATAACTATGGATCAAATTCATAATAGTTAGAAGAAAGTTAGTATTTTTTTATTGCTATTAGAAAGTATTTTGTAATTTATAAAATACCAATGACTAGCTATTACAACTATTGTTTTAATTAAAATATTGAGATCAAAACTTAACGAATGAATTTAAAAGAATATTGGACGGATGTCAAGCTTTGTAATTTTAGTAGCTCCTTTTGGTCATTACTGCCAGACCGTATGACTGTAGCGACTCATCGCATGTTTTGATTTTATGCTGAGATAAGTATACTAGCGAACAACTGCAGCAAAATTTGCTAAAAACCTGGTGTGAGTTATCAGAGTTGTCATATTTCTTGGTTTGTTTTTGCCCTCAAGAAGTCTAGAAGAAGAAGTTGTCAATTAAATAAGAGACTTTGTAGAAGTAAGAAGCATTGACGTGTTTTGCGCCGGATTTACCATGATTTCGGGGTTTAGCTCAGTTATTTTAAGAAAATTTTATCTAGCAGTGCATTTTATGACGATAAAATTTGTGGTAGATATAGTGTAGTTTACAACATTAAAATTGTTTAATAATTTTAGACTAAAACAAACACCAAAAATATGTATGTTTTTTCCTTGCTTTTTTACATTAAAACTTTTACAAACAAACTCCGTCCCCGTTTTGCATTACCGAAATTCTCTGATAGTTTAGTCTGTTGTCTTAAGGTCCCAGCGTCTGTACGTTTTCAACGAGAATGCAGCTTGCACCGAGACGAGTTCAACTTATAAATTATTCAAGTAGTGAGACACTTCAAATATAGCACACCCGCTGCCTGTTATTTTGAGAACAACGAATGCTTCGTCGACATCGAGCGGGCGTGCCGCGAGCCGCTATGCTTGACCCCATTCCGTGTCCAACTTAGGCCATGTAGTCCACTACTAATTAAACAGTGCAAATTAAAATACATTTTATTCGCAACTATTGCATAAAGTCATAACGCGGTACTTTGCTGATTTTTATCATAAAATACGCCATATAATCATAAGGTCCGACGAGTAGCACGTCGTACCTTATGATTATATGACGTATTTTAGCTTAGCTGTGTTCTAAAGGTGAGAAAGTGTACAAATTATTGCGATCACTCATATTTTAAAAGTGACAGTTACTGTTTACGATAAGGTCTGCCTCATTGATACCTTACATATATAATTTAAATAAAGCATACCTTTATTCATTGCCATCTACAAATAGCTAATTAAGATATTTGATTCATCCATCATCTTCTCATATCGTGCCTACCGAGAGGCACGAGCCTACCCGTATAGAATGTGTTTAGACCTTAGTCGTCCACGCGGGCCCAGTGCGGGTTGGGTGACTTCACGCACAACCTTTGAATCTTTTCGCAGGCGTGCACAGGTTTCCTCACAAGTTTTCCTTCACCGTAAGAGCGTCGGAATTAGCAACCGAGCTAGTAACTTATCCCTAGTTATACAGACAACTTGGATAACTGTCAGAAACACAAAACATCATATCCATTGTGAACCATGGGATGATGGATACTTCAAATCGTATCCAAGATAAATACATCCATTTTTATGATAGTTTTTATTTGCACATGTAGAAGTATTCAAGTAAAATACATTGAGGAACAACAGAATGCTTTAATAAGAACCAAGGTCACTCACCCACCCTTAATTCGACAAAATTTTAAGCTGTGCTACATTTGTATTTACCACCACTTTGGACATGAATTATGAAGTGATCCTACCATTTATTTGTTTTCGCATACCGCTATTACACTGGCATTGTATAAAAGATTCATGTGGCGTAAACTGGCGGCTGGGTTCGATCGAACCACAAAAATAGCCGGCCTATTCGCAGATGCATTAAATTTTATGAACGACGGAATGTCTCTGAGAATATACTCTTTAACGTCACTATGTGTATTTAGCCTAATGTTTCTGATAGTGTATTAATATGTGAAAATAAAAGTTTATATTGAATTCTTACACTTATATAATAATGATGTTTGCACTTATCATCGTCATCGAATATTATAATATTCATATCCCACTTAAGAGGGCTAACTTCCCCGTATGATAAAATGTAGGAATATTGAGCTGCACACATCATTGGTTTTAAGACAGTTGCCAGTACCACCGGCTACACGTGACTTGCGAAACTCTCTTCGAGCAGATTTCAGATAATATTTTCGGTCTTCCATCCAGCTAGCGACTACTTATTGACTTGGGATAACAAACAGCTCACAATAAATTATTAAAAACGAATACTCAATATAAGAGTATTTGAGTTGTTTGTTGTGAAGCCCACACAGTTTTCCTTAGGTTAACAAATAGTGTTACATGATGCACTATTAACGAGGAATGTAATTTCTTGAGCATCTAATATGCCCAAGAAATTACATTCTTCGTTTATTTAAAAATTGTAAACAGTAAGTTATTACCACGGTGTTAGTTCTATTGATGTGATACCACTATCATAATTATTTTTATAGGAGTACGAACTGATAACGCAGCAAAATTACGAAATAAAAGAGAAAGGGCAACGAGTAAGCAAGATGGAAGCTAAATCTTTCCATCCCTCACAATGTCATTGTGGAGTCTCATTTTAACGATATTGAAGAGTTTTAGACAATGTTGTTAGTCGTCTTGTGCAATAGAAAAGTACATGAACAATACAGAATAAAACTGTAAAAAAAACACTCAGCACCATCAACGCAATGTAATGAAGGAGCTTGTACACACTGTGAAAACTAAACGACGGATAAGTATACATACAAAGAAATTATATTTTTTAAAACCTAACCTGTCGCGCTACAACCTTTGTATTGACATACCGCTAGAGCTAAGTTTATTGTTCGACGGGATAGATCATCTCTAGCTAACAAATATTTATTTATAGATGTCATTACATGTAAACTTTCAATTATCATCACTCAAAGAAAATACAGCCTTAGGGTAAACGAGGTATTACATTAATATTTTTATAACATCAAAGTTTTCTAAGTATTCCAAGCAATAACAATGTGAAAATTATTTTCTATTTTACTTTCGGTGCTATTATCCCTACTTATATTTGCAAAGGACACCGATGAAAGTAAACGGTGCGTTACGGCCTACAGATTTATGGAGAGTATGTGATCCAATTTGAATGCTCCACATATCAGCTGTCTGGTTACTGAATGCTGTGTTGGTTTGATTTACTACTTACTTATTGATACGTATGTAGCTCGATATACACAGATGTGAATTTTATTTTTCTTTGGTCTCAAATGATATGCACGTTATGCGCCTATAAAATGTACTAATTATGCAATGCGTTTATATCCAAAAAACTTGAACAAAAGCATTATTTTAAATCGGTAATCGTAAATTACCTGGTATTAGAGAACTAGAGTCTGTAGTGCTGTCCTGACATTTTCTGGCCTATCACTTACCATCTGGTGAGCGTACTTTTCACAAACTTAAATACAAAAGTAGTTATGACCGATATTGAACCAGCTAAAGAGCAACCCGCAAAGTTAAAGTAACACCCTCATTTAGAGAAAGATAGTTTGGGACTGTGATTATCCTACATTGCAGTGGTGACACCTATTTAATGAATCAATGTTCAGGGTTTACGATCACTACCCCGCATAACTCATAGATTATGGTAAGTAAATAGGGGTACGTAATAAAATATTCCACCCTTGCCATCACCGTCCCGGATAAAATAACTTCTAATCCAAATTTAATGGATTTCAACGTGGACTTGCAATAACCACCCTGAATAGTAAAACTAGTGGTTCGTATTTTACGGAATACAGCTGAGGTTTGAAATTACTATTCCCTTTATCTCACGAATGGCAAAGGATGCAAATTAAAGTAAGGTAAAGTAAAATTTTATTCAGAAAACTATTACAACATTCATTGTTAAACAAAGTTAAAAACAACAGTTTTAAATTTATGCAATTGCACTGAATCGAAGCCTACTCAGCGTAGTCAAAACAACCACAGATTCCTGACGCTGGTCTTCCGTAGACACCGTTGATGAGGTAAGAGGAGCCACTAAGCCGCGTTCACCAACACAATGGTCTACAGCTATATAAAAAAGATACAGATACATAAAAAACAATTTATATACGAACATAAATATTCATATGGATAGATTATAAAATATATAATAAAATAACTTGAAACAAATACATAATAATATTTAAATTATGAACCCATTCCCGCCTAATTTTTTGAGTTGGTTTAAGTAAATGAAGTTTGTATTTAGATTTGAAGGATCCGGAAACTGAGCATGCTCGAATTGGTGGGGAATGTTGTTCAGCATTTCGTGGCAGCGTACCGAATCTTATTCACCTTTTAATCAGGAAAGTACTGGAATGTATCATTAAACTATGCAATTGGTTCTAAACTCGCAGTATATTACTTTTAGAAACAAGGCTACACCTACACATTTTGTCTAAACTGTAAGACTTTGGTGGTTTATTAACACGAACCAGACCAACGTGCTTACTTTCATCATCAGCTCATTAAACGTCTCCACCGAGGGGCACGAGCCAACCCGTATAGGGTGATTAGGCCTTAGTCGTCCACGCGGGCCCAGTGCGGATTGGACGACTTCACACACAACCTTCGAATCTCTTCGCAGGCGTGCATGAAGGTTTCCTCACGATGTTTTCCTTCACCGTAAGAGCGTCGGATAATGTACACATATTTTCGAAAATTCGAAAATACATTGGTACGTGTCGGGATTTGAACCTCAGCCCTCCCGGTAGGAAGGCGACAGTCCACACCACTGAGCCACCGACGCTCTTACTTGTGAACAGAACAGAGGTTCGAAGGTGTTTGCGAGGAACATGTCTATTGGGCAAAGCCAGCTGATTAGTTTGAAGACCAACGGCGGAAATGTAGTCTCATCCAAACCAGAGATTTTGAGGGAGATTGAGAAGTTCTACAGCGAGTTATATACCGCTACACAGATTCCCGCTTCAAACTTAGCCGAAGACCCAAGAGCTAAGTTAACCCGACACCTTTCTGAGGATATCCCGGAGGTCACTTTGTGCGAGATTAGGATGGCTCTGAAACAGCTCAAGAGTAATAAAGCTCCCGGGGAGGACGGAATTACCGCAGAGCTTTTGAAAGCAGGTGGCACGCCAGTGCTTAAGACCCTTCAGAAGCTCTTTAATTCCGTAATCCGTGATGGTATGACGCCTAAAGTGTGGAGCAATGGCGTGGTGGTGCTCTTCTTCAAAAAAGGCGACAAAACCTTGTTGAAGAATTATAGACCCATCACGCTATTGAGTCACATTTACAAGCTGTTTTCTAGAGTCATCACGAACCGTCTCGCTAGTAGGTTTGACGACTTCAATCCTCCCGAACAAGCCGGGTTCCGCAAAGGCTTCAGCACCATAGACCTACATACGCTGCGGCAGGTTATACAGAAAACCGGAGAGTATAATCGGCCATTATGCTTGGCGTTTGTGGACTATGAGAAAGCCTTCGATTCGATCGAGACTTGGGCTATGCTTCAAGCCCTCCAACGGTGCCATATCGATTACCGCTGTATCGAAGTATTGAGAAGTTTGTACGAGAGCGCCACTATGTACAACCTATCCAATTGCACCGAGGAATGAGACAGGGAGACGTTATATCTCCGAAACTGTTCACAGCTGCATTGGAAGATATGTTTAAGCCGCTCGATTGGAAAGGACTTGGCATCAACGTCAATGGCGAGTACATCACTCATCTTCGATTTGCCGATGATATAGTAATCATGGCAGAATCCATGGAGGATTTAGGTACTATGCTCAATACCCTTAACAGAGCTTCGCAACAGCGTGGTCCATGTTCTTAAAATGAACATGGACAAGACGAAAGTCATGTCTAATGTCCATGTTGTGCCTATACCAATATCAGTTGGAAGTTCTGAACTCGAAGTTGTAGACGAATATGTGTACCTGGGACAAGTAGTTCAAATGGGTAGGTCCAACTTTGAGCAGGAGGTTTCGCGTCGAATCCAATTAGGATGGGCAGCGTTCAGGAAGTTAAGGGAGATCTTTTCGTCCAAAATACCTCAGTGTCTGAAGACGAAAGTCTTTGACCAGTGTGTGTTGCCGGTTATTACATACGGAAGTGAAACGTGGTCGCTTACTAAGGGCCTCTTAAATAGGCTTAAAGTTGCTCAACGTGCTATGGAAAAGGCTATGTTAGGTGTTTCCCTACGCGATAAGATCCGGAACACGGATAACCGTAGGAGAACTAGAGTGACCGACATAGCCCACAGGATAAGCAAGTTGAAGTGGCAGTGGGTAGGGCACATAGTGCGTAGAACCGATGGCCGATGGGGCGGAAAGGTTCTCGAGTGGCGTCCGCGTAACGGAAAACGAAGCGTAGGCCGACCCCCAACCAGATGGTCTGATGATCTGGTTAAGGTGGC
This sequence comes from Leucinodes orbonalis, assembly GCA_019425675.1. Lineage (NCBI taxonomy): Eukaryota > Metazoa > Arthropoda > Insecta > Lepidoptera > Crambidae > Leucinodes > Leucinodes orbonalis. The sequence goes on along the minus strand of PQWD01009889.1, from coordinate 40,843 downwards.
AGGTAGCAGATGGATGTCAACTGCAAGGGATCGGTCCGCGTGGAAATCATTAGGGGAGGCCTTCGTTCAGCAGTGGACTTTCTAAGTTGTAATGATGATGATGATGATGATTATGAATAATGTGGTTAGAAATAATACAAACTTTTGTAATAGAAACTTATTCGTTTTCGCATACTATCATCCACACAATTTCTTGTAATTGGAATATTCAATTCCTGTCATATCAGAATTACCAACCTGATCGTTCTCGGTCGATCTATCTACGTATATTTTATGATTCGGCATAAACGTAACAGGCTTGGATTAGCAATCAAGAAAATCAGATCCGTATTTAAAGGGACACCAAATTTGCGATTTGCTCTCCAAATTAACGATATCCGACTAATATTTGGGAAGCCTACTGATTAAATTAGTACCCATCATTGCGACGATGACAAGATTCAAATTAAAGTAAACTTTGCATTGAATAAGGTTCAACCTTCAATATTAGTTTATAAACGTTTAATTAAATAAAGAGACCTTTTAAAATCACGAATAGAACCAAATATTAGTTAGCCTATTCATTCTGTAATTATTCACAAACTTTGATGCTCGTGTTTTGCATTATTGAGAATTAAGTTTGATTTTCTAATTTTGTAGGGTCAGATCTTTAATATAGATAAAAAGAAATCGGGTCGACTAATTAACTTTTTTTTGTTTAACTGTTTTTATGCAGAATTCAAAATGTTTAAAATGATAAATAATATTTTTCAAGTCTCTCATGGTTATGAAATACTACAAGATTGTAAGCTACATAGATAAATTCAATCGGTAAATTAAATTAACACTCATTTTAGCCGTACATGGCTCTATTGCTGACCTTAGCCTGCTTAGTGCGATCTGGTCTTTGAAGAATTGGGATAATTATCTGTGACACTCGTACAATGGCTTAGGCTAGAACTTCGATCAACTCGTGGAAGAGAGTTCTCTGGAGTCAAAAAAAGTTGGCTCCGGATTCTATCCCTGGGCATTACAAACATTTGTGTGGATGAACATGTCTTTTTGTAATGGTTGGGTTTTTGTATGTATAATATTTATGTATTTGCAAAATGAAACTATATAAGTACATATTATGTTTATCTGTTGTGTATCCATATTACAAGCGTGTGCTTAGTTTGATATTTATTTATTTATCTCTATTTCGTTTAAGCAAAGCGCCCGGTACATTATGGTACATTTTTGTGAATACCTTAATTATAATGTCATTCACATGGCACGTGCCCGAATCTAGGCCATTTGTACAGATCCATAAAGTGTATATTGCAAAACTGCGCAGTTAAGCTTGTCTAATTAATACATGAGTTTCCGGATATGCCGCTGCCGTCACGCAAGCGATACTCGTACGAGCATTTACATGTTGTAAGCGTTCAAAGTAATATAGTTTCGGAGTTCCCACATTTCGCAACACGTAGACGTTTAATGCCGTAGATTAATAGCTCACGATTAAATTTTAAATGGGCGCTGTCCTTTCCTGTTTTAACTACTTTACACATTCAAAAACAGATTAACAGTTTATATGAAACTTATTGTGCCGGGTATTACGTTTGGTTTAAGTGTAGAAGAATTTATCTTTGTTTATTTCACTATTCCTTAAATAACCTTTATTTCATACATTGATTAAGTAAAAAACATACCTATTTTAACAATTCGTAAATAAAAAATGTAGACTACAACACAGTATAATGCACAAGGGTCGAAAAAGATGTTATAGAACGTAATTGGAGAAAAAGCATTAGGAACATTAGGGGCAGCTGGCACCAACATCAACAAAACTTAACGTTTTCTATTATTTTTATTTCCAAATTAAGATTTTTTATTTGTGTTATATTTGTAATTTAGATTAAAGCTAAATTTGGAACATTTATTTGAAATCACATCATTACCATGCTGGTCGGTTATGGGATAGGTAAACGAAAATAAAATATAGAATCATGCTCCGGAAATAAGCTTTGTAGTGCTAGCTTAGGCACGGAGCATCGAACGCTCTTTGCCCGTTGGATTTGCAAAGATGGAAGCTAAAGACGAAAGCCGAGGACCGGGTTGTCCGGCGCAATATGCCTGGACCTATGTTAAGCATAGGACTGAAATAAAATGAATAAAAACCTGCCTTAATATTATAGACTTCTTGATTAATTATTTTATTAAGAGTGTGTGATAAGTGTAAAGAATATAAATGAGAAAAAATTTTATTACATTTGTATGTTAAGAAAAGTATGATACATCAGTCTACCAGTGCATTTTATGTAGTCATTTGTGACTGGCTCACAAATTAAAATCATTAAATTCTATAAGTAACAAGTTTAAGTCTAACAAAAAAGCAATCGGTTCCGGCATTTGGAGGTAACAAGTCTTCAAGTCGTATCGTCGAATGACGGCATAAACAATTCTGACAACTATGTTGGCCTGAAGCCAGGTAATTTGGTGAACTCGCCTTGCGAATTTGAAGGAAGCCGGTCCGTGCGCCGGGGTTAAAATGTGTTTGGAAAGAATATATTTACCATATTTGTAATATAATAAAACCTACTTATTAAAACTAATTTGTAAGATTGAGATATGTTTATTAATATCCTAGTGTTAATAAACATATCTCAATCTTACAAATTACTGTTCACCTTAACAATTTTCTGTTAACATTGTTGAAACAGAAACTTTTAATTTCTCATTATTTTTGAATACAATCGTTTCATCACAGAGTGCTGCAGAAGCAATTCAATGATTAATGCTGTATACGGAGGAGTTATTATAAAAGAAATCACATTTCGCTGTTTATTGCAATCCGCTGAAAATGAACCTTTGTTAAATGGACCAAATTGGGATGGCCATAGGAATTTGATAACTTACACTGTCATAAATACTTAAATTAGCCAGTATAAAATTTATAAGAAGATGATTCTTCGCTATTGTCGCTTACCTTAATGCGCCTAATCTTTGTTAACCTTATTAGTGCGAATTACTGGATTATTGGAAAACATGTATCGTGCAGACTTGAACTTAATGTGTTTCATATTTAATTTTGGGACACTGCAAAACTTTTGGTGCATTTGCACAACGTAAGTGCATTACAGATTCACACTACAGAACTATAGTTTGAGTGTGTAATGCACTTAGGACGTGCACTAATACTGTTTCTTGTTTTAATACTGCTTAAGCACTCTCTTGCCTACTTGCCTATTTTGATCAATTTCCTTTGTTTCCAATATAAAGTTTGATAAAAAATATCTACCAAAAACTGTTCAGATCTGCCAATAATAATTTGGCAAGGGTTTCATTATACTTTTCAACCCCTTCAAGATTGCCTGATGAGGTTTATCCTAATTCCGCCGATTTGAAGATGTGCTCATTTTGTCTTTAATGTGTCTCAATAGTTTTAAAAACTGTTATGTCAACTGTCTAACGAACGTCAAATAAGTTGTAAAATAACAATTTAGAATTTCTACAAAACAATTAAGCCGCAATAATTATTCCTTGACATTTCTGACGTTTGTTTGACAGCTGATATAATGATTAATTTAACTATTTACACTAAATTAAGATAGAATGGGTGCATTTTAAAATAAGCGGATATAGGGACCAGGTCAGTCTCATACAAATTTATATCTTCTATATAAGTATGGTCGTTTTTTATGCATAAGCATTCTCCTCAATATATATAGGCGTTTCATGTTGACAAGGCGAGTCAGCAGTGGTCAGCCGAACCGTTTGGTAAACATTTCCCCATGCACGCCAACAGTGAGCCGCGTCACAGAATAATGATGCAAAGGCTTTATTTAAAGAACCGCCATTATCTTCTCTCTGCACAGCTTTTACAGCCCGAGGCAAAATTAAAATATCTTGCTACCACAATGAACTCTAAATAAAGAGCCCGGCACTGTTAACATCAAAATAGAGTGAACAATATACCGCATAACGGGAAATTTAAAAACATTCTAGTGTTTAACAGACGTTTCGCTTACTTAAATACCTACAATTTTCAACATGTTCGTGTGAAATATGGTCGAAAGACATTTACTTTAAAATCGTCCTTTTACACTTTGTTCCGAACTTTTGGGTTCCGAATAGCAGGGGCCATTCCATAAAATTGTACGACATAATTAGAATCCGAACAAAAACTTCTAAGGGCCTTTTCCTTTGTATAGTTGAACTCCAATTGAGTAAGTAAAAACATAGCTTCATTAAGGCTTCATCTTCTTCTAATAAAATTAGTTCCTCAAGTTTTATCCATAATTTATGAATGCCAATAAATTTTGACCTTCTAACTTTAAATGTCAAAGTTGTGGAAGTCATTATAATGATTAATGCGTTTCGTGAAATTGAAATTTAAAATACAATAATTGAAATAATGTTTTCGGTCACTAAGCATATGACTGGTTACATAAAGGTTGTGAACGTCATAAGGAAGCAAATTTGCAAGTGTATTTCTTTTGTAAGTGTCTGGTGAACGATGTTTGTGTTTGTGTGTGTGTGATTTTTAACAACACACCTAGCTTAAAGACTGGTAAATCCAAGCTTCGTAATGTTTTATGCAGAAGCACGCTTCTTCAGTGCATGAAAAAACTATAAAAATAACTCCTTTCAACTTTAGCATATATGACTAGTTCCTAAAAAAATAATTTTAGATCAGACAATTATTCTTAGAAAAACAGTCCTTCTTAAACAAATATACCTATTCAAACGGTCTGACAACATTAATTTTTACAATAAACGTTATTATTACAACAAAGTTTTTTGACTGAAAATATCATACATTAATTATTTTGGGTGATGAGACATGTTTAGCCGTAGTGCCAATCAAATTAAGCAAAGTGCCCGTGCAGTAAAAAGTCATGGAATTTTTACATTTTATTTTACAAGATTTGTGTGCATTGACATGTCTGTTTGTAATGGTCTGGGTGTTTTCTATATATAATATGTATGTATTTACAAAAAAAAATATTGAAGCATATTTATCCGTTGCTTAGTACCCATAATACAGATTTTGCGCTTAACTTGGGGCTAGATGGTGCTGTGTAAATGTCAGTGGATATTTATTTATTATTATTTATTTATCTTAAAACGAGCCCGTACAACGCGATTGAAATGTTCAATGTTAAAAACACCCAGACCGATATTACCAGACATGTTTATTCACACAAATGTTTACTGCATGGGAATGAGCCTTTAATAATAAACTTCGCAACTAATACACCCAATCGTCGTTTTGATCTATTGTTATTAGTAACCCAGTGATCTGTGACAATGAACTAATCCAATATTAGTTTCTAAATACATTCAATACAATGGAACAATAGATATAATTTGAAACGTAGGTATCTGATACGTACATTTATAACTGAATACGAGTAAATATAGATCATAGTCATTAATAAAGCTTAATCGCTACCATACCGATTGCTTTACATCGAACAAAGAGATGTATGAGTCCGTATTTTAATCAATAAATGAGCGCTTCATTTCAAAGGATATATTAATTTTCTGTTATTTGGTTAGATCATTAATTCGTTTATCAAGCAACATTCGTACTTCCTTGGAAAGTCGCAGAAAATATTGTATTTATTTGTCACCAACATTAACTTATTGCGAGTATTGAATGTCTTCCTGGGTATTATAAAAGTAGTTTAAATATATATTTTGTGTTTTTATTTATGTATTTATGGAAATTGAAAAAATACTTTTACCTTACATATATTATAAATATAATATAAGCGAACTTAGTATTTTATTAAGTGTCGTAGTTCCATAGTAGTACCTTTAAACTTACCAAGACTCTGTCATCGTACACAAAACGATAGTCAAGTTCATCATCATCAGCATATAACGGTCCAATGCAGGGCTCAGGCCTTCCAGCACAGCATAGCTATGACTATGGGAGGTTGGGCCGTAACCCACCACGCGGGCCAAGGCGGATTGGTGGATGTTAACGACTACCATCCTGCCACCCAAAGCACGAAATCGTTTTTCTTTTCAGGCGATCAGGTGATTCTGCCTGCAATATTTTAATTAAACTAAAAATAATCACACAAAGTGAGATTCCGCAGCGTTTGGCTTAAATGCTGTACTCACTAGACCACAAAGGCAGTTATAGATAAGGATACATAAAATTAAGATGCTGATTTTTTTTAAAAATAGTGAAAATGTAGGCAGGGCTCTTGTGCTTCGCTTGGCTCATTTTGGCGGGCGCTCTGCCGTGCACCCTGATTATAATATGAGGATATTGGTCATACATCATACGATTGTTTCATTAAAGCAAATACAATATAAAACATGAAAAAATAAACAAAACAGAATATTCAAGACACATTGTCTGGATACACTTTTGAGCATACAAGGTAATAATATCGTAATAATGTAAATAATTAGTAGTAGTATTTGTGACAATTTTTTGGAAGTGCTTAATACTTGAATATGTGTAAGCATTATAATTTTATAGTTTTAGCAACAGATCCTACACAGAACAGTGAAGCATGTCTTTAGAGATTTGACGACCCATGTTTGAAACCATCTTGTGAGTTGATTCATACAAACCCATGTGACCAATAAAAATAGAAATATTGATGGAGACAAATATTTGCACCGCAAGGGGATCGTACCTTTAGCCATCAATATGAAATCTAATGAAGCACACAGTCACCGACTAAATCTGCTTAAGATAATCATACAACTAACGTGTGGAAAGGCTAGCACACACGTGCACATATGAAGGCCTATGAATAGGCACTCGTAGGATGTGGGTGGTGAGCGGCTGGCAGCTCTTGGCGCGACTTCAAGAACACTTCATTCCCCTATGTCTCGACGTAAATAATTGCGACCGCACCGCGCACACTTACCTTGACAATTACTTGCACTTATACCAAGGCTCCTCGGCAACGGACTTTCTTAAAGGTGCGCGTTTTCGTTAATTACTAACTCGACCTACGGCATGGCATGATTTTTGATGATAATGAAAATAGTCAACGAGAAGTCAAACTGTCATCAGCCGGTTCTGTAACGAAAAGTACGTCATTTACATCATGATATGGAAATCTTTTGTCCCGAAATCCAAAAGTAAGGTGAAGTGTATCCAATGCCTTGTAGTTGTCATGAATTTGTACCAGTAATAATTAATTTTAATTTGAGATATATGGAGATAAAATATATTGACAAAAGGTATCAAGCATCTATAACTACAGATATGTTCTCAAATGTCGCTAAAACTTTACCAGTGACGTCGTAACAAAACAAATAATCCGTCAATATTAGCCTCGATACTTTTCCCAGTTGTTCATAAATTACTAACTAAAATGCTATAGCGTACTAGATAAGCAAAAACCTTCGCAACAAGAAAACGTACAATTTACAAAGAAGACTAACAACTTAATTTTGCAGATACTGCAGTTTACTGGAGCGGCTGAACAATAAGTTTCTTTTTATTTAATGATCCGATGCGCTGGCGAAGGTTTTTAAGTGCTTGCTATGCAATTTTCGCATTAAACAAAGTTTACGTTTGTGTGAATTGATGATGTACCATATTACGTGTTTAATTTACGATCGTTCCAATTAAGATGCGCAACTCTCACAATGGCCGGTCATCGGATGATTAACTCACCTTCGGAAGGCACCTTTTGCCGTTGGTGTCGGCTACTTCCTTAAGATAATAGTCGCGGACACCTACCATTCTAACCGCAATCTCCCTATGGCCATATTATACGGGATGATTTGGTGCCCTGCCGTAAGAAATTTTAACTAGTTAATTGAAGTTCGCAATAACCACCCTCATAGCCAATTCCTCGGCTTGTTCTAATTGTACGGATAAATTGACTTTTCTATAAAGCAGTTCTTTTAAAGAATTTTATAGTTTACATGCTTTTTTCAAATGATGAATAAAATGAGTATGATTATTATAACAGTTATAATCTTTAACGAATGTGGTACACGGTAAAGTTTGTAAAACTAATACTGTACTTTAGAATCATATTATAGGTTTAATTGAAAATATGTTAATAAAGGAATAGTTTTCAAAATGTATGTGAATTTAAAAGCTTCAATTACATAAATAAAAAAATATTTACTGTCAAACATTAAAAAACCTTCGATTGTATCGTGCACATTCATCGGAATTTTAGATAAATAATAAACCAACTACATGCACATTGTCACTCAAAGTGTCCGCGGCAAAAGTCTGCCCATCGCGTCAGTTGGGCAGAATTATCATTCAAATTCACGTCGCTCGCTATATGTCATAGTGACATATAGATATGATCATTTGATTTTGTACCCTTTAAGTGACCTTATCGATCGAAATACATGCATGATGATTATTTTACTGTTAATTGATTGTTTAAAATAGAATATAAACCATTACTAAAAACAACACTACCTATTCGATCACGCGATAGGATCAACCCATATAAGGTTTAAGTGTGGAAATTTAATATAAATAATATGACAGAAAATATGTAACTAAATTGTGGTATTGATTAAATATCTAAACTATGTAAAAGTAACTGCCAAGTTAGGAAGTTCTTTCAGCAGTCTTCTCCCTGAACCAGTGGTAGGATAACGAAACAATTAACTTCTCAACTTGGAGTTATTAACCTAAATCTATGTCAATTATATTTTAAATATACAAGACGATCAGGACGCTAACCGTGACAGAGCGAGCATTGAAGTTGACCAACAACTGATAGATCGCACTGACCCCGTCACCCCGACACCCAGACAACAGATATTAAGTCTCTTATATTCAATAATTTCACTAGCTATAGTGTCCTCATCCTAAAAGTGCATAACACTCCTATTTCACGAATCGATATTTGGCACTGCGGTGGAACCTACTTAGATGACTCAGTGTGGAGTACTACCTATTAATTCATGGATAAATTTTATATGAAATACATCAGTTCACTTTGTAATAAAGCGCTGCCAGCAAAATAATAATCAAACGCTGTATTTAACGTTCACAACAGATTGTCTTTTGCCTGAATCACCGTTGCACTGTGTCAACATTCACGTAAATACGACAATCAGAGTACACGGGCGCGCCCAGTCAGCACTGAATCCGCAACCGTTTCACTTTATTTATTCTACTATAGCCATTGTGGAGCGCTCTCGGGCCTGATCGGCTTCAGTACACAATGCACCGTGGGGTTAAAGCGTTTAATGTTTAGTGAATCTTAGTGGATTGCATTGTACAACTGATACATCATATTCAAGCTCATAATGTCTGTTTAAATGGTTATTGTATAGTTCTTGTTTTGAATTTGTATTCACTTACTTGGTGTTAGACTCGATACTGAGTCGTCTAGGTAGGTACTACCGCAGTACCAGATATCGTCCCGTGAAATAAGACTGAAACAAGAATGAAATGAGAATAAGAATGCACTTTTATGTTTCGGGATGAAGGCACTGTAGCTAGTGAAATTACCGGGTATAAGAGATCTAACATCTGTTGTCACCGGTGACGGGCGTAGTGCGGCATTGATGGAGAAAAATAACTATCAGTTGTTCATCTCCTTCAATGCAGCTCTGTCATGGTCAGGCGTATCACTTACCATCAGGTGGGCATCCAGACCGTCCTGTTCACTACGTAACATTAAAAATAAACTTCTTATTAACGAGTGTGAGAGTTCTTCTTTGTATATCCCTCTTTGGCTTATTGGATTAACGCTGGAACTAGGTAGGTAGCTCAGCCAGCCTACTATAAATGCCTACAGTTTCTAACATATTCATTATTTGTTGGGTTAAGTAAGGTTTCTTGGCGTTATAGTAAATAATAAGTCATGTGCACTATGTGGCCTGGTATTTGGTAAATAACCTTTGCAAAAGTTCTTCTAAAAATCTACAGTACAAGCAAGTTGGTACTTAAGATAACTTCCGAGATCTCTGTTTCAGTATGTGAGAACTGAGCGACCAGCACTTAGAGGGCTGGTTTTTAATTTTCTCTTTTACACATTTTTGAATCGTTCTACAATTGTTTTGACACTCCTACTAAATATTGGTAAAGTTTTTTTTTGCGAATCCCAGAGGTGATCCCTCAGTCCAAGCACTTATCGAATTTCTTTAGTTTGATTCGAAGCATTCGGGCAGAATCACCTTATTGTCTGAAAAGACAAACATTTCCATGCTTCCGAAGGCATGTCACATGTTAGCCACGATACTAAAATGATCGACTACCATTTTAGTATCGTGGTCTTCAATACTCACACGCCTATGCTTGTAAAGGCCCAATATACCCATAGCCATTTTCTGTAGAAACTCCTGTGCCTTGTTCATAAAACTTGCATTATTAATAGTCTACAGTAAAAAACACGAATTGGTAGAGATCTGAGTAATCCCCAAGTACTAAGGATTCAGTTAACTGGTGCAAGTCGCCGGCATTTGCGGACAAAGGTTATGTAATGCCGTGTCTACAACGGCGCACAATGCACCAATCACACAGTCGGCGAGTCAGTACTGACTCCGCAGTGCTATTGTTAATCGACCTCAGTGTTCGAGTCAAGTACCAACGTAAGACTGAGGTTATGTTCTGGTGTCGACTTTGTCTATCTCCTTACATTTTATGAAATAATGTATGTACCTCTTATATCACTACATAGTATAAAACAAAGTCGCTGTTTTTATCCCTCAGTGCGCTTAAATCTTTAAAACTACACAACTAAATCCGTTGTGTGATGCGGTTTTTTTTAAATAGATGAAGTGACAAGAGGAAGGTTTATATGTATCCATCCATTAATTAGTCGAGCAGCTTTTTTATTCCTAATGGTGTATTTAAGAATATGCTATAATAGTTTTTGGGTTTGACAGTTACCCTTTAGTTACATTTGTTATAACGTAGCAATTTACTAATCATTACATTAAGCATTCAATTATTCAATTTAAGTTATATTCTAGGTACTTCAAATGGTTCACAATAACATTATAAGCTATTTGTTAATTTTATTGCTATATAAACCGGTGTTAAGAGGAAAACATTAGGGAATGAAAAAATAAGGAGCATCGTGTTCAAAACACGTTAAAACAGAAAACGAGTACCATAATCCCAGTGCCTTGTTTTGAATACAACCATATTCTTTCCGTACAAACGGCTAAGAATAAATCTTTTAAATGAAAAATGAAGCTCGCTCTAACAGATTTCTCTTTTACTTTAAGACTTAGCGGTTTGTTCTTTTATGCTTTGAAAACTTAAATCATCCTTACCTATCTTAGGTTTTACTGACGTTTACAATGTATGGGGATACTGTATAACACTTTTGTAAAACTGTAACACAACTTACATACAAATTATATCATATGTGTTTTTGCATTTTTGCACAATAAAATTATTATTATTTATTATTTACAGTACGTGAATGTCGTCTTATAAAAAAGTGAAAAACACTTCAAATGTACAATGTTCTTAAAAATATTTTAAGCAACTGATTCGTTAACTATTTTTGTAATGTATTTCAAAATGTTGACCTAGTTTATTTAGTTAAGCTTACTGAGGTAAAATTTTAGCGACAATTAAATGTGCTTACAAATCATGTGACACGGAACTTACACCAATTTTCTACGAAACGCAAATGAGATCGCTGCGAAATAACACTTGCATTCCTCGCTACATAATCGACGATAGCGATCATATCAAACAAATAGATCTTGTATGAAACACATTACAATGCACCATGACTTCCCATTTACTAGCGTTACAGAGTGAACGCCATTTGCACGAAACAACCAAGATCTATTTCACCCTACAAATGTAAATAGAAACCAAGGAAATGAGCATAAAAACTAGTGTGACGAAGTAAGTAAATAATTCTAAGCTGCAGCGTACGTGTGTGTGTGCTTTCCGTAACTTTGTTGCTATTTATGGCGTACAGCTCTGTTCTCTCGCCCATCATGCAATAGAAAACAGAAGGGTACATCCATTCTTTAAAAAGTACCTCTAGATTACAATTACCATTTAATATTATGGTTTTAAGCCTAGTGCCATTTGCCTAACGAAGCTTGAAAATCAGCAGCCAACAGCCAAAGTCCTGTTGTAAAAATATTCTCTTGGATAGTCATCATTTAAACAACCGAGGTGCAGAATCATTTAAAATAAAATAATGTGAGATGTTAAATGGCTGCAAACGACGTCAATAAATATCACTCAAATATTTTAAATTTCACTGACGTAATTAAGCATTGTATTTGTTTAACATGCAACAGCTAGTGAGCGTTTAGTATACGACCTAGCGTCCTTAAAAATGTACACACTTATGAAGGGCGGCTGGCAACACATTTCTGGGACCTGAGGTCTTGCAAATGTTCATGGGCGGCGGTGTCACTTACCATCAGGTAAACCGTATGCTCGTTTGTCTCTTGTTCAATAAATAAATAATAATAGTGCATACTACTGCCGTCTATTTAATTACGCATTAGTTAAATGCCACGTAATTATGGAACAACGATGGAATTCAGGATTTATTTTCAGTTTAACATTCAAACCGAAACAGATTAATAAAACTATATGACGATCGTTTCTAGGCAATTCTCACTAGTAATAAAACCCATATATTCGTTGCCAATACTTGTCAAAACTGATGCTTCCCGGCAACCCCTAACCACGAGTAAGCCCTGATTAATGGCCCCCACAAGGTATACCGACAAGCCAGTGAAGGTCGCGGCCGTTATTAGGGACCTTTGTCTCGCAGGAGGGAATACATCGACATGCTATATATGCAGCCCAACGTATTGTCAATCTACCACATCATCAATTTAAGTGTTAAATGTGCGAGACTGCTACTTGTAACGTTAAAATATTCTTCTATTAAACTGATATTTGCTAGTGTTTTATAACCAACAAATTATATAAGCATCAATGTATAAATACAATCATTACAATACAGCGCTGATTTATTACTTAAATAAATAATGGAATAACAATCAACACTAACATTATTTCAAAAATCAAAAGTTCAAATATTACAAAGACTTTTGATTTTATTAACTCCAGATATCTGCAGTAATAAAATATCCACATATTTAAAACAAGTGGATTATATAAATACTGAACTGAAATCAAAATAACCACTGAAAAAAGGAGCCTTTGCGGTTATCACAAATTACAGTATTTTACCATGGTTAACATAATTCTAAAGATTATATCTATCGACAAATAATATCAAATGAGCGTATTCCTTCCTAAAAAGGCAAGCAACGCAACGGTGAAATTTCTGTTGTCTCCGTTGTTAATCGGCGGAGAGGATCACTTTCTGTCTGTCAGTCTGTCAGCGACTCTCGTTTGCTTTCTATGAAAAAATATTAGAAAAAAGTTATTTCAAACAATTTTTGAATGATTTGGTCATTATTCTGATCCTAATATTCCATAGGAACTGGTATTTTATCAGTTTTGAATAGACTATTGTCAGAATAATCTACTATACTCGTTATCAAATGCTGATTGATTAACTTAACCTTCTGTACTTAATTATTAAAGGATGTACAGCGTTCGGTCCGACTTAACGATTGTAGATTAACTGACCTACAGGGATTTAAAACGGAAACGTATAGAACTTGAAAAATATTATCTAGTCACGTAAGATTTAGGATTACTATTCCGAATAAGCTTTAAACGGAGTTTCTTACTAAATCTTCTTGGTAGAAACTACTTTCGGATCGTGGGATGAGGTTATTTAAAAGTGCTTGCGAAATCTTGATAGGAACTACACAGCTACAGTACGATTATTGAAAATCACTTATGTAAGTACTTAAAAATTCATATTTTTGCAAGGTAATTGTTTGTTACCTTAAATTAATATCGACTTATCAACAACAGTAAGTCGACATTATTTTTTCAACAGTGCCCTGCGCCCGTCACCCAACATATGTTACATATGTTAGGTCTGCGACATAATTAGCCGGTAATTTTTCTACCTACAGCGCCCTCATCCCAAAACACAGAAGTACAAAACAGTTTTATCTACAGGGCGATATCTGGAACTTTCCCGACGACTCAGTACCGAGTCTACCACCTAATTAAAAAAAAGCATAATATAGATAGTATAATTTAAAACTTTGGTATGGTATTTTATATACCATATCCGACAGTTAGATTAGATAACTTAGTGTAATTTCTTAAATATCAGATTATTACCTTTAAGGTATGCTTTTAATTATATCTACGATGGCACATAAAATTAAATTACTCTATTACATAAAATCGATAGCTTAAACGTAAATACCAATCATCGTTAAAATATTTTAACCTACATGTATACATGAAAATGCGACAGTTGCGTCACTGAGTATATAATGCTTGAACAAGCTTCAGAGTCGATTGCCCATATGAAATCGACATTCCGAGTAAAATATTGTTAACGTAAACTAACGTAAACATGTCATTTGATATTTATTTCTTATATTTTATACGTACAATATAATCTTTTTTCTTGAAGCATCAATGTTTAACATTTTTAACCTTTTGTATCCTATCTTATTCACGCAGAAACAATTGTTTTTTTTAATATTATCCTTTCAGGAAATTGTAAAAAAAATATGAAAATCCCCTTGGCTTTTCTGTTCTTAATAGTCACTTTTGGCAAATCGCCGCGGTTCTGAACTCCAGGTGGCCTGCAAAAAGAGGTTTGGCCGCTTGCCGCGCGCATACGCTTTGTAATCTCATTAACGAGGAACTTTGTTATTGTTTTCCACAAATACACTCGGAAACAAGCTAAAATCATATAAGTTTTAAACATTTCATGTTGAAGATATGTTAACAAACAGTTTAAAATAAGCAAGCCGGTCTCGTATGTCGCAAGACCGATGGCTATTATCAGGTTATAATGGGATCTCGGGCCCAAAAAGGGTAAATAATGTGCAACAATGGACTCGTTTTAAGAAGGTAATTACTCTATGAATCCAATTCATAAGTTCAAACTTAGAAATCGAGTCAAACTTAGGAATGCCCATAGACTTGATGTTTTTAAACTGAAAAACATCTGCTCTCTCCTGATAAAGCTATTAGAGTCACAAGGTCTAAAGGATCATACAAAAATAATAAGTATCGTAATAGATGTTTCGGATAGATTATTTTGCAAAACAACACAACGAGACAGTGGTTTTAGGTACTAATGCTATAACAGCACGTCACGCTATATGCATTCATTTCGGCTTATGCAGACAATGGCTCTTACTATTACACTGTAATTGTAATTGCATGGTCTAACTACCCCTTTGGGAATATAGTTGAGTTTGTATGTATGATCCGAAGTGTAGATACTGTAATATCTTAAGTTGTTAAAAAATCTTTATAAATTTATATTTGAATTCAAAATTTAAATGTTATATTCATTAGACTTTGGGTCACTTACGAGGCAACAAATTAAAAATAATGAAGACAGCTCTACAGCACCACTACTTCAATTTTTTCCTTCACTTTAGAAAAATCTCTAACTTGAATGTGAAACATAAGCTTATACTCAGTTGGTTGTGTTGTTTATATATTTCCTTTTTTCATTCCAATGCAGGAATTAAAACCATATGTTGTTAGTCCGTAGAACCAATTTCAATAAACTTCAATGCCCGGCGGGAATCTAGCATTAGTCTTTGTGTGAACAAGTACGTTCTCTATGCGAGTTTTACTTCTATGCATTCAGATACTCGACTCTAGGTCCTTACAATATTTAGTAACATTTCATAGTGCGTGATACATAGCGAAGTTATTCAGTGAAATCTCATCATCCCCTTTTTAAAAACTTTTGATAATATATATTGTGTTATTCTTTAACGATCCGCTCTGTATAGTGTGTAATTCAGGACCTAATTCTTAATTTCTATGTATTTCACTATGAAACAAAATAAGCTCATTTAGTGGATCATGTAGCTTTTAAAATTCATAATAATTCACGAAGTTGCGCGTCTAAACAGCTGAAGAGATTTGTTTAATTTGGTATGGAGTTAGCAAACATCCTGCATTAACATTAAGCAACATTTTACTTCGAAAATATATCTAATACCACTGGTACACAGATAGTATGCATATTAAACAACATAAATCGTTATTCAGATGAATTCCTGACAACAATTTTGGTTTAGGGTAAGTCATGCAATTTAGTATCGAAAACTTACTGAAATCTATACTAATGAGATCTGGAGTATCCCACGAGGTAACCCTGAAACTTATTTGTTTTGGAGAACAATGAATAATAGATACCTACGATACGGCTTGAGGCCTTGGGATACCGAAACCCTATCCGCTCTATGTATTTATTACATTTATAAAATCCAACGTTTACATTACCCTTTGTTGAAACAGATAGGTTTTATTTACAAAACATACATGTTTTCTTTGAAAATATAGATGAATGAGTTTAAGATAGTCTGAATGAAACTCATTACAAAAGTGAACAATAAATCAACCATCCCAATTAGCTCCACTGTGGGGCAAAGGCCTTAGCTTTTAACCTACATCCCATCAATGAATAATAAAAAAGTGGTGAATAAATAACTACTAATGCATTAATTCATCATAAAATCACACTTGCACAAAGAATGAATTCAAAATATTGTTCGGCCATTCGAAGATTAAAAATTGCAATAGTTGCACGATCGTCAAATATGTTAGATAAGATAAGATAAGATAAAAATTCTTTATTGCACATAAGAAAAAAGCATACAACACAACAAGAAACAACAAACAAAAAAGAGTACAATGTAGGCGGCCTTATTGCTAAGGTAGCAATTTCTTCCAGGCAACCTTTGGGTGAAAGAAAAATACTTATAGGTAAGCGGGCTAGTGCAAAAACTTATAATATAACAGTACATAAACTAAGTACACATTACTACATAAATAATAATAAATAAATTAATACATAATAAAATATATACATAAACTAAATGGAAGATAGGATAATACAAAAATACAATCAGAGTTACATGAAGAAAAAGACAGCGACAGCTTACAGCATAGGAAAAAAAAGGTAAAGGAAAGCTAAGATCACAAATATTTATTGTAAGTAATGTTTTTTTACTCGGCTCTTAAAAGTCTCAAGAGACGGCGCACGACGAATGTCCTCGGGCAAGGCATTCCACAGCTTGATCGCTCGCACTGTGAAAGACTTTCCGTAGAAGTCAGTTTTATGAGACGGCAGGTCAAGCGTCAATTTAGAGCTAGCACGCAAATCACGGGCCAAGGTTGCTGAGTGAAAAATAAAGCGATCTTTAAGATAAAGAGGGGTGTTAGGGTGGGAAAGAATGGAGTAAAGGAGGGAGAGAATGTGACAGTCCCTTCTACGGGCAATAGGCAGCCATTGAAGTTGGGACCTATATGAGGAGACATGGTCATACTTACGCAGGCTAAATATAAATCGGATACAAAGATTCTGCAGACGCTCGAGCTTATTTAATAGTTGAATAGATAAATCAGGATAACAAACGTCTGCGTAATCCAGCATAGGAAGAAGAAGCGAATGTGCCAAGCTTATTTTGGTTTTGGTCGGCAAAAGATTCCTGAGACGCTTAAGAGAACCGTAAGTGGCAAACACCTTCCTACTTACCTCTGATACCTGATGATTCCACACCAAAGAGTCATCAAACGTAACGCCAAGATTTTTGACTTTACGGCTGTAGGGAATAGAAGTTCCATCAAAAATGATCTGGGGTAACATGTCATGTTTAATCCGTGAAATATACCAGTGGCTACCTATAATGATGGTCTGAGTTTTTGCCGGATTAACCTTCAAGCCGTAGGAACGACTCCACTCGGCAATACTGATAAGGTCTCTGTTGGTAGTGTCGATAGCAACTGAGAGATCTGAAAGCGGAGCTTGTGTATAAATTTGAAGATCGTCTGCATACAAATGATAAGAAGAAGTGAGCGGAAGAGTGATAGAATTTATGAAAATAGCAAACAAAAGAGGTGATAGGACGCCACCCTGCGGAACGCCGGCAGAAGTATTACACCACGCAGAAAAAGAATCTTCAACGCGAATGCGCTGTCGGCGCCCATACAGGTAACTTTGAAACCATTCAATCACCGTTGGAGATATGTTATGAGAGCGCAAGATGGAGAGCAGAATATCAAAATCTACTGTATTGAAGGCGTTACTGAAATCAAGCAGCGTTAGGACGGTTAATTTTTGATTTTCCATCCCAAGTCGAATGTCATCGGAAACATGTACCAACGCAGTAGTCGTGCTATGACCGGGACGGAAGCCAGATTGACAGGAGTTCAAAAGGTTGTTCCTAGATAGGAAATATGTAAGTTGTTGATGAACCAACCTTTCGAGGACTTTGGAGAGGAATGGTAGAATGGAGATAGGGCGGTAATCAGAAGGAGAATTAGGATTAGGTTTTTTAGGCAGTGGGATAATTTGTGCTTCCTTCCATACGGTAGGAAACACACCAGACCATGTTAGCCACCATGGCTTAAAGCCGTCAATCGGGACACAAAGTGACAGTTCACCTGATATTAAGTCATACCACCAATCATTCAAACTCTGTATCTATAATATGAAAATATACAAAATGGCAACGGGGGTTTGAGTTCCCTGAAACCCGATTAAACGTTATTTAAATTCAGTTTTCTGTATTCTTTAACTTTACTCAACTCGTGCCGAATAATAGCTCTCCTACACTCGGCTTAATTTTCTCACATTTCTATATTGATCGATATGTCAACAACTAGAATTTGTTTCCGAGCGAATGATAGAGAAGCTTTCAAAAGATAAGACGCTTTCTTGAAGGTAAATTTGCAAACNGAGATCTGGAGTATCCCACGAGTAACCTGAAACTTATTTGTTTGGAGAACAATGAATAATAGATACCTACGATACGGCTTGAGGCCTTGGATACCGAAACCCTATCCGCTCTTTGTATTATTACATTTATAAAATCCAACGTTACATTACCCTCTGTTGAAACAGATAGTTTTATTAAAAACATACAGTTTCTTTGAAAATATAGATGAATGAGTTTAAGATGAGTGTCAATTTCTGTAACTGGAACTGAGAGTCAATTTCTGTAACTGGAACTGAGTTCCTTGAAATGGGCCGCTACTGGTCCTATTTCCCAACAAGTCAGACTGTAAACGCAACTCACCTTTATTATACTTAAATTTAAATCAATTGAGATTTGGTTCTAATTAAAATAAGTATATTTCGCACTAATGCAGCTTTGGAGGTTTACCAGCCGAACTTTGTCTACTTAAAAGTTGCTCTAGTTCGGTTAGCCGGACTAATAACCGAACTATGGGCACATGACCAATATATTCAAAAATGACAAAATAAAGAACCGAACCTCCGTCCGTTAAAATTAAAGTGTTATATTTTGCATTGCATTTATCTAACACATAAGTCATTCCCACACATCTAATCACTATTTCTCCATAAAGCTGTTCGTCAAGAAGCAGCTCAACGCCATCCCCTCGTAGCTCTACAATAGCGTCTAGACATATTCAAGCATTGCACGCAACGCACGCAGCTTGCAACATCTTAACACAATTGACCATTCACTGAGGGAACGCTTTGATACAAATGAAATCTCGGTAAGGAAATGAGTTCTTTATTATTTCTTGTAACTCAAAATGTAGTGTATGAGAATGTATAAAACAAAAAGTTTTATGGTTTATACGCATAACTAACAAAATATTTACTTCATAATAGTATCCCAATATAATTTCATTTAAAAATTCACTACAACCTCGTTGGCGCCACGGGAAATAACTCATTCCAAGCGCAATTAGTTCCGGAATCATCTCCCTGATGGTTGAATTATTTTCTAAAATGTCCTGTTTTTAGTCGTGTTGAAGGTTGTATAGTAGATAGAACCTACTGAATTAATCTGTCACATGTGAATTTAGAATTTTATGTTATGTGAAAACGATTCTAAACGTTTATGGTTCGTTTTAAACAGGTTTTATTATATGGATTAAACATTATCCATATAATTGCTACATATTCTGCTATGCTATTTTCAAGTAGTCGTACTGCAAAATGCTGCTCGTTAATTAGATGTCTTAAACAAGGTTAAGTTTTATCGATTAGGTTTCTTGCTTAATGCATTCTTTCGAAGACAATTTTGTAAACCCCTGTGTAAACGAGAAAGTTGCAAAACGGGAGCTAAAAGGACAGCAAAAATGCAAGTGATGTCTTCATAAAATGTTTTTCTTTTTTTTTTGGAAATTAGGTGTTTTCCCCCGACAGTTATGCTTTTTGTATAAACATGTTCGCAATGATTTTATTTATAGTTTTATTTTTCAGTTTTAATATCAATAAAAATCTAATTATAGGGTCAAATGGTGAAAACTGCTTTCTACAAGGAAGCAAAGAATAAACAGAAGTTTAAATTAAAATAAAGTCATGCAAACTGAATTTAATCTAGTATGCTGTCGTCGCAAACCGATATTTTAAACTTTTACCTTGAATTCAGATTCAAAATACATTTCAAAACCTTAATTTAAAATTACTATTTACATTTTACTATCGTCAGAAAGTTTTCTTTCAGATTAGTCCACAATGTTTTCTACTAACAAGTTCTTCTGTAAATTCAATATTACATTTATTTTATCATTGAAATTGACATGAAATGTATATTTGCTATTGCCATTAACAAGCTTCTGTCATTCTGCCAACATTTACTAAACTAGTGGTAATGCTATTAAATATACTCTTAAAGCATCAGGGGCTGGGCTTTGTTTCATACTAAGCCAAACAGCCAGTCAAAAGTTGAAAATAGTGGCAAATCGTGCGGAAAACTGTGTTTGTCTCTGACAATGACAAGCACAACTTCAAAAGTACAGGTCTGTTCCTCGTTCTATAGCTGGAATAGTACTGCAGAAAATGAACGGGCGATCGAAGTGGCCCAATATATGTCGCATTATCTTATCCAAATCGACACGAAAAGAAGAAGAATTACAGCAGCTGCCTATCCAATAATAGAGAGCGGACAAACAACCGACAGACAAATAATTGTAATAATACAATAGACCGCTGGATAAACATTGTTGTTGTAATATAATAATTAGTACAACTTTAAAAATAAAAACGCAGTGATTCACAATTGACGGATAAATAGTTGTTTTGAAAACACTTACCAACTTATTTCGAATACTCATAAAAATAACTCGGGTAGAGTGCAACGTCATTTGATGTCAAGAATAATAATAACTCCGGTATTTATTATAGGTAAATTAAAGACGGAACGCTTGGATGGACTTGGCTATTCTTATTTCTGGTTTAAGAGCTTAACGACAAATAATATTTGGTTTTTTATTATTTTTTTATATTTAACTATCATCAAGGTAGATGTAATTTTCATAAGGGGACATAGCAGCCTATCAATAAGTCACAAAGGCAATAAATGCAGAACTTGCCTAATGTCGCTCAATTTTTGTTAAATATTTTAGGACACAAGAGAGTAAGCAAGACTCCGCAAGGAAATCAATTACCTCCGTCCATGAATACGGCTTTGTCAAAAATATGAACAGCGCGTTGATCATATTTTTTTGAAATAACACTCTGTTTATGTTGATCAATATCTTGAAATTATCCAATACCGTGATTTACCATTCAATAAACAGAGAAAGATGATTTTTACCAATTACCTGATAGTTGTGCACTCAGCTGCCTCAATATAATTAAGATAACCGAACTTTCAAGTATAACCATTTTATAACACTAGTTTCGGTGTTGTTAATTATAGAGACTTTCGTAATTCTATGTTTTAAAGAAGGTCTCAGGATCCAATCCCAACGGAGTCCAAAATATGCCGTCTAAAATCTGCCCTTCCCAATTCTTGTTGATATACTTACCTTTTATGGAAAAAGTAAAGGGTTTTCACAAAAGATCTCCCACGGGATATGAATGAGGTGTATAACCCCTTCAGAAATGTTTTTTGGAATTATTTACCATATGAAAATGTCAAAAAGTAAGTAAAAACAAGGATACATTTTATTTAAACTTACTGACTATTTGTAAATTTTATGGTAGTTATAACGCCTCAGTGGTCTAGTGCATTCTACGTTGTAGGGGGTAAAATGGTGAAAATGTGCGAAAAAATTACATAAATAAAAATTACGTTATTTGGTGATTTAGACTCTCTTTCGGCGAAAACCAGTTTCAGTTTTCAGTGATGCCGTGGTATTACTATAGTCGAGCCGGCCTATTCTTGCCCAAATATAGTTCCCTCATGAGGGGTTTGAAGTAAACTTATGCATTTTCACAAGTAAGTATACCCAATGCCAACTAATGGCCTAATTTCATAATATATAAAACAAAGACATATTAATAATTTTTTGTGCAAAAATACAAGCGGTCGCTTAAAATATTCGATTATGGTTCTTGTAGAAAATATTTTAATTGAAGAATCAACCACAATAAATACACATCATTATGATCAGCCTATATAACGCCAGTATTATAAAATACACTATCAAAATTTAACCAAATAGGAGATTTAACAAAATAATCTAACTTGCGCTCACACATACTCTATCACTTTCAACATATCGCAGTCAGTTAGTTCTCATTTAGTGTCAGATATATCCTCTGCTTACATTAAGCCTCCACCAGTGACCAAGTCGAGCAAGTAGTAAGTTCTTGTCGTAAGAATTATAAGAAATCATCATCAATCGTCCCCATGAAACGCAGCGATTGTTAGTATGTATGACGGAAAAATCATATCTCAAGTATATCTATGCTTCGGAAAGCACGTTAAGCCGTCGGTCCCAGCTACTTCCTTCCTCGTAGTTAATGCCCACAATTCCGTAAATATAGTATCAATTTACTGTAGGAGGTTTCATTTCAGAAAATTTAATGCCTTAAAGAGATCTAAACCTGACACACATAGGCTAAAAAGTTTAACCTGAGTAGCCTGGATAGATCATGAAATGTGTATAATATTATGATAAATACATAATTATTTCTCCCATGGTTTGCTCAGGGCCGGATCTAGGGGGGCAGACGGGGGCACGTGCCCGGGCGGCACGGTCAGGGGCGGCAAACCGACTAATGGACCACTCATCATTTACTTACTTGCCGCGGAATAAATAATAGTACAAGTGCATGGCCATAGAAATACGACTGATAACCGGAGCGCGGAGTAAGCGTTCATAACATGCCATTACATTTTTTTGCATAGTTCTAAATAGGCGCTCGCAGATCACGGTCAGCAGGCGGGTGCAGCTGCGATCTGAGGAATGACGCTGTATACGAAAACTCTCTCGTCGATCTCTATACAGGGCAGCAGTGTATTATTTCAAAGTTACGTAGTTATTTCTCTTTGTTAATTGATGCCAACTTAGCTGCTTTAAAGCTATATCATTTTCATGATGGACAGCTACAATTGAAAAAAAAATAAAAATAAACAATTAAGCTCCTTTTACTTGCATCGAGCGACGTTTTTAAGAAAATATACAAAATAAATTGGAAATAAAACGCCTTTTTCATCCAGTGTGACTTCGAAAAGCTGAGGCGAGTAGTCTTATTTCATTATAGAACTTAATTGATTAATATCAATACCAATAATGATAAATTGTAACTTTTAATGACATTGCTTTTTTGCCGAGGTTAGGATGGTTATGAACAGCTTAAGCGTTATTAGACCCCGCTACGACGGATTATACCGCAGAGCTTTTGAAAGTAGGGGCACGCCAGTGCTTAAGACCTCAGAAGCTTTTAATTCCGGAATCTGTGATGGTTGCGACACAAAGGTGAGAAGCAATGGCGTGTGGTGTTTCTTCAAGAAAGGTGATAAAACCTTTCCCTCTCTATTCAACCTTATCAGCACCACTGTTGGACATTGGTCTCATTTTGCGCCAGATATCTCCGTCCTCCGTTTTTCTCATCCAGACTCCACCAGCGACTTTTTTCGCAAGTGGTCGGCCATCCGGGGCCGGAGTCGTTCCTAACGTTACGCTTGCCAAGAGCCGGTCTCCGCTCCAGAACTCGTCTGCTTCCAACGGCCAATCGGTTCTGCCGACATCATTACCCACTGCCAATTCAGTCGCTTATAAGTTATATTTTTTTTTTATTATTTTTTTCCTGATGGGGAACTATGCCGTAATTTTAGTTCTTTGCGGATTAGACATTCTATTTCTATGATATTATGTATTAAGAGTCTCCCAACATAGCACGCTCAATCGCTCGTTGGTAACTTTGAATATAACCAATCCGCAGTCAGTGTCCATGTCTCATCTGCGTATGTTGGTATAGTACGTATTCTCAAAGACTTTTGTCTCTTAAGCGTTGCGGAATCGTCGATTGGGAACATGAGATTGATGTAACTTGCCTGATGAACGTGCCTAGCCCCAAATGAATCCTCCTACTAGCTTCCCTTCCGAAATTGTGCCGTCAAGTTTTAGCCCAAAGTAAACTTATTTCTTGGACAATCTGGAGAAGGACGCCACCGACGCTTATCAGAAACGCTACCGGTCTATAATTCTTCAAGAGAGCTTTATCACCCCTTCTACTTAAGACGCTTGTGGACCACGCTTCCAGTGTAGTTCCCAGGTAGATGACGCATTAAAAGAGCTCACCTAATTCCTAAGGATGGGTGTCCACCGGTGTTTAGGAGTTCTGTTGTAATACCGTCATCCCACGGGGCCCTTTCATTTCTCAGTTGCTTCAGTGCTGCACTAATTTCGCTAACGTCAACATCCGGCATATCCTACGTACAATGGTGCCTTAGTAGGGCACGTAGATCTTCGCTGTCTTCGGTCTGTACTGATGAGCGCTCGACAAATCCATAGAATTTCTCAACCTCTTCCAGGATCTGTTGGCGTAATGTGAGTAGTTGGCCATCTGCTATATTAAGCTTCACCAGAATGCTCCTGCCAAGTGGTTTTTGGAAAACTTTGGGCCCCCTGTTCTCCTTAATAAGGTCCTTAATTAACCTTGTATTGAAATAGTAGAATTCTCTGCGAACGGTTTTTTGTATCCGCTTGGAGAGAGCCTAATATTCCGGGTATGATAAGTTAAAGTCAAAATTCATTTATTTAAATTAGGCTTACAAAAAGCACTTATGAACGACAAAAATATACAAAAATTACATTACAAAAAAACAAATTTATTTCTTTGAACTGTTCTTTAAGAGAGTCACGTGGTCTAAGGTTGTAGATAAAAGCTTTTTGTAGCACAAATATTGTATCAATGTCGGCCGTACCCCACAACGGTAGACCATACGACATTACATTAAAAAATGACTAAATAAACTAATCTTGCCGTTTTTACATCTGTTACGAGTTATCTTATATATTAAAAGCTTATTGAAGAATTAACGACCCATTACGATATTGTGCCACATCTTCAAGTTATTCTCCAGAGTCATTATGATCCGTCTCGCGCATATGTTTGACGATTTCCAGCCCTCCGAACAAGCCGGGTTCCTCAAAGGCTTCAGCACCATAGACTACATATTACATACGCTGTGGCAGGTTATACAGAAGAGCGGAGAGTATAACTGACCATTATGTTTGGCGTTGTGGACTATGAGAAAGCCTTCGATTCGATCGAGACTTGGGCTGTGTTTCATTCCCTCCAACGGTGCCTGACTTGACTACTGCTATATCGAATTGTTGAGATGTTTGTACGAGAGCGCTACTATGTCAGGAGTACATGAAGAGCTTACCATTGGCTTATCATTGGCACCGAGGAGTAAGACAAGGAGATGTAATATCTCTGAAACTGATCACAGCTGCGTAAAAAGTTGCAGCTTTGTCCAAATGTCAAATCAATTTGGGACCTATTATATAAATTAGTGAAATAATATAGGATGATAAAGGTAAAAATTAAAAAAAGTGCAGGGGCGCATTTCAAATTTGCCCCACCCAAAAATTGAAGAACCGGCGCTTTACGACACCTCTCAGAGGTAAAATCAACTGTGAACGGATTACATCGTGTCAAACAAATGCAGTAATAGAAACCACAAAACATTGAGCAGTGACATCTGTAACGGACGTACCTGCCACGTTAGAAAATATATTAAAATAAAAAAGAGCATAGCTTGTGTTGTGAAATGGTGCAAAATCACGTTGAACAAAAACAAAACATTTCGACCATAGTTAAATGAACATTTAATATGCAGTATTTCAGTTAAACTGAGAAAAATCAGTCACAAAAAATTGTGTGTCATAAATCGATATCACAAGCAGCTTTCAAGCAGTTTTGGACAATCTGTTTTATTAGCCTATAATCTCCTTTTTATTATAGGTAACCTAAAATCGCTCCGTTATGTCACGTCACATAAAACGTCAACTAAAACAAAGTGGCCTAAGTTTTTCCTAATTTCAACAGCTACCTGCTATAAAAGTCCCATCCAAATCTCTCCAGACGTTTTCCGAGATTACCCACAAAAAACAGATAGACAGACGGACGACCAGATAAAAACAATTTTAGTATATGCTCCGTTTCAAGATATGAAGTAAAAAACTGTAAGCCTCAATATACAACAGACAATCCAATTTTTAAGATGAATTTTGTGAGATCCTCCAGATTTTGTTTTAGTATCATCTTGTAATAATGTACTTCAAAAATGAGTACATATATTTCTCTGGTAGACAATATATATTATCTGATTAACATACCAAAAATATGCAAGATAGGCATATAGCGCAACACAATTACAATTGACTTAGAAGCTGTCAAATAACTCTTTCTATACATTATAGAATTAAATGAAAATTTATAATAAACTCGCTTTTTTTTCTACATATGTCGGTCATGTAAAAATTTAACACTATAATGTCTGTAGAACAATCTACTGAAAACAGTGGCACGAGCCGTAAAGTCAATGTCAATTGGAGTATTATCAGTTACTGAACGCATTTAAATATATGTCCATAAATGTTTAGATATAATATTCAATAATGATTAGACCGTATTTATTTACAGTGGAGTCTGTGATTATGGCGGCCACTGTCTTGCGCTAGCAAAAACTATTCGAGACACTAATCCCAATAATTTTTTTACTAAGTAACGAGACCCACAAGTATACAATATATTTATTTTTTTCAACTACTTAAAAATGGTAAAGCTTCCTATAAGAGTATTACACTATTACATAGTTGATTCTGCTCTGGTAAAAAGATTTTTAGTATGTAAAGTTTCATGAATCTGCATTAATTAAATTGTGTAGGACAAATACTATGAGCAAGCATAGGCCAGGTTTCTGTGTGTCTTGAGATTAACATTTATATAGTTATTACTGACGTGGTATAATATGTCAATCTAAAAAACAGATGTAATACATATTGAAGAATCTTTAATTTGTAGAAAATAAGTATATAATTTTTGTTAATTTTTAATGGTCATTGATTAATGCCAGCTGGTAATGTCATAAGTTTATGAGAACAACTTGTAGTTGTCTTTCAGAAGAAAAATTTAAATCAATATATTATTAAGTGAAATTTTATCAGTTCAATTTTGTAACCACCAGTATTCTAGTAATTGTGACATTTAAAGAGATAAATTTGAGCTTATAGATGAATTTACCACTTGAAGGATGACAAATAAAATCACATTATGCTCCATAGTTGTATCACTTGTTTTTGTCATTATCATTTTATCATCTTTAATCTTTTTGACAATACTAGATTTATTGTTGTGTTTCATTCAATATAAGAATATAAATAAACAAAATAATCTCTTTCCATCTATTTCTTCTAAACTACGAATTTGGAACTATTTCGTTTTAAGTTCTTTGAGTAAAGTATAAGATAATATATTCACAAACTACAACCATGCTCTGCCAGATTTGAAAATTGCTGCCAGTATAGAAGAATGATCACAGGAGGAGCAACCAAGATTGATTAGGGAAACAACCAAATATAAACTGCAAATCATAACATTTTATCTAACCAAACAAGACAACATTGTGCTCCCTCATAAAATACATCAATATTAAAAATTACAGTTTAATGTAGGAAATAAACTATACAAAAATTAACATTGCAATCATTTTTAAAGCATAAAATATTTTATTACTGATTTATAACAAAGATGATTCAAATGAACAATGATTTTGATTTCATTTAAACAATATGTGTATTTAGTGAGAGTAGTATTATTCATTTTATTGTACAATATAATAATCATTCTATGAAAGAAAACATACATATATTGCCTAAAAGGACACCTAAATACACTTTTTAGTATATCAAAAATCAAGACATGGCATGTGAAAATAATTAATAAGAATGTAAAACCAATCCTTGAATCTGGAAACAAAAGCAGGAAAATTGGTATTAAGTAAACCCAAATGTCTTTTAAACAACATAGGGTTGGAAATCTATTAACTTTTGATTCAGAATCGAGTCTCGACTTTTCTTAATCAGAGTTTAAAAGTTTAAAGTATCTACTACATTCAAACATTCAAAGTATTTAAACCATATTATCAGGTACTTTTTGTATCTGTATTTGGACCAGTTTATTCAAATAAACTGGTCCAAATAACTAAGTATGAAAAAATAGCGATGATATTATTTTTTTCTTTATCGTAATACTCAATAATAGACATTAGTAAATAACTCTTACATTAAATCATATAACTTATCAGCAATTTCGAAAAACTATCCCAATATCAACGCTAAGTTCAATAAGAAACTTTAAATGACTTTTTCAAATCCTTTTTTATTAGATAAAATATGGAGACCATGATGAAATGAATACCAATTAAATTTGAGGATACATAAATTCTGGTAACTAAAACACTAACATACAATGATATTCCTTTGAGACATTCTTTGAAACAAAACAATTATAATCGTAGCCACAACTATTTTTATGATGGGTGATGATGCATTAATTTATTCAAAAACATCCAGTTATGATTGTGATTACGCTGAAAAGCAAACCCACTAAGTTATTGAGGTTACAGGCAGTTTCGTTTTTACTTATTAGTTTAACATTCTGATACCTAAAGAAATTTAAATTATAATACATATCTTAATATCAACTAATAAACAGTATTGACAATTGGCTCAATCAACAGATTACTGTGGTAGAGTGATAACTACTTCTATTGAATGACTTTATTAATACTCATAGTAATATCAAAGTGCACAACTAACAATGTGTTCCATACGAAACGATAACACAATAACTTTAAAGTTACATACTTTGACAGGGTATATCGTTCATAGCACACTTAACTGTTTTTTATACATAATAAAGATTAATGTCGCCAAATATAAAAACTTTAATATTGGCATTTTAATTTTTCAAAAGACCGTTTTGAAAAAATGTTTTTCTTTCATCTTCAAAAATACAGTTATCAAAAAAACAGCATATCTGTACTGAAAATAAATACCTAAAAAAAATATTATAAAACCTTTACCCATGCTGCCCATAAATATGTGAAGTGGTATCTAAATTACATTTTCTCCAAATCCTAGGTAATAATAATACAGTGCTGTAAGTGATGTACAATACTATTTTGTCACCTGCTTATATCTTCATCGTTCATGATTGGTTTGATGGCGGCATTCAGTTTCAAAGTCCTGATCTTGTTGGATGCCTTGTCTAACGGAGAACCTATGTAGCTTAAGTAAATTCCAAAGCGCATTTTGCCAGCAAACTGTTCAGATATGGTTCGAAGAGGCTCAACTGTCTTTTCGCCGGTTTTCTGGTCTATACATACCATTAAACGTGCACAATGCCCTCACCTCCTCGCAAATAAAAATCAATCATCATCAGCTTATTTATTGACGCGTCAGCCGAGGTGCACGGAGACCTACCCGTATAGCCTTTCTCTTCTACGCAGAGCTCAGTCGGATGGCCGCTTTACAACCTTGAATTTCTTCTAAAGTGGTACGAAAGGTTTCCTACGATGTTTCCTCGTAAGACGTCGATAAACACATAATGAATTGAAAATTCCGCCCCGATTTAACACCTCCGGATTCACCCAACCAGCCCATAAAACGTAATCACTTTTATCCTCCGCTTCCAACAGCGTAGCCACGGTTGGTGCCATACGGTTTACCTATCCCGTTTTTGTTGGAGAAGAGATGTAATTTATTTAATCGATTTATTTCACAATCTTAATATGACTTTAAAAGTCGATTTTAAAAGTCGATTATTTGACAATAATAATCGATTATTTTTTAACATCCCTAATTGTCATGTCGTCGGTTTTGTTTTTATTACTTAAATTTGTGTTTAATCGAATGTAAATGTGGGGTTATTAACTTTGGGGACTTCCACCATAAATTCAAGGAGTGTTGGTATTTTTGTGCTTTTAACACCAAATATAATATGTCAAAGTTTGCTTATTATAATAAAAGTCCTCTGAAGTTCTCAAAACAACTGTTCGAATACTTAGCACGGAAAGACAATATAACCTATTGTTTGTGGGAATAGGGCCGTAATGATACTATTCATTATAACATGAACTTCATTACGTAACATGTTTACGGTAACTTACATACGAATTCTTGGAAAAATATGAAAACGTCAATGCCAGACTAATCAGTGAACCATTGTTTTATGTGTTTATGGACGTAATGATATATTTACTATGTCCAATGGCTAGGGTTGCCAACCGTACTCTAAAATAGAGTATTGTCCTCTATATCAGTGTGCGTGTTACTCTATAATCTATAACATAATGAAAGTACGCTAAAATACTCTTTTTTTACAAAGATGTTTAGTGCCTTCAGTTTAATAAATACGCAAAAACTTAATCAGAATAAAAAGTCCATATTTACAAAAATGGTTGATTTTTAGTAATATAACTGCTGTATTCACATAAATACAATATCTTTAGAGACTACTGTTGAATTTAATCATTAGAACAATATCAGAAGAAAACTTAATTAAAAATACTAAACACTAAGACGATGGCTTAAGCTTTATATTCAGAAGTAGTCAATATTTAAAAAATGCTCGAAGCCGAGATTGTTTAATAACGCAGACTTTATACAAAAATGCACCCTGACAAATGGCGAAATATATTTAGTTCAAAAAGCATGTCCTCAAGAATTTGATTGTTTAAAATTAACATTACCTTACATAATTATACTCATCTGTTCCCGCCACTTCAGCATTTCACAGAACGAGTCTTTCGTCATGATGCCTCAACAGCTGGCGATGCCAAGAGAGAAAAACAGAGCCTGTTCTATATGTTTACTTTAATCAACAAAGAGTTGAGCTCTAATCTTACTATATGAAATTTAGAGTTTAGGAATGTTTAGACTCAGTTCAATACCTTTAAAAATATGAAAATTCTAGTTATGTGCCGCAAGAATACTAAAAATACCTTTAAAGGGATAATTAATACTGACTGCTTTTTTATCAGCCAATGCATACTCTTTTTTTGACCTCCTTTAAAATCAGAACTATATTTATTTCTGCCTCCAAAAAAGGTTACCGTCTTCGATTTTAGTTTCCCGCGGCATCCGCTGTGTTGCCTGAGCCGATGGCCCCCGTTTTCCTTCCTCTCGCACCTAATTCGCCATGGCAATAATCGATAAGGCTAAGTTATAATATTGGTCTCACAAATTTGATCACATGGTTCTATTAAAATCTGTCGCCATAATGATGCTGTATTCTGAAAATATATTTTAAAAAGTATATGGTAACTCTCTCGCGCCGCTTAATAAAATAGAGAGATAATATATACTTATCAATACGAAAGTTAGATTATACCGTTAACGCCGTATGTAGCTATTTGTTATTTTTTCAACATTTGTGATCTCAATAGTTTCTTACTCAGCAGGTTAGTAGGTAAATAGTTTAGAGCTAACTCTCTCATACTGCGAGTTCACCTGACCAGTGTCGTCCACTCTAGCCCTTGTGTAGGCAGATCTAGCACTTTAGATATAGGTCACTCCTTTTAACGATTTAGCCGAAAAGAGGACAGTCTAGCTCTTTTCACTCTCTCGTGTTGAAAAATATGAAAGTTATCGCATGTAAACAAGTAGCATTTTTTGCTACTTCATCGGTTCTTTTTTTTAAGACGGGCTAAATATAACGGTTTCATGACAGTGATTGATTTTATTGTCAACATGATATTAGGATAGGAAAAATCGTTTGATGCTCAATCTATCCCTTTTTGAAGTTCCAAAAGCGTCACTCCTCTTTTCTAAAAATCAGGTGGCAACACTGGTAATGACGTTTTTGACAACACCACACCACTTTGTTTACCTAATTGCTGACTCTCTTTTTAAATGAATAAATGTGTAACATACAACATGGTATTACAGTGATTTGCAGATTAAGGTTGCTCCACTAACATTTAACATCCTAATCTACAGGTCATACGTCTCATTTTATTCGCTTGTGACCTAAGCGGTTTACACGCGCATGTCCGACGTAAGCTAAATAACATTAAATAGATGTACCACATCGTTATGTTAGAAAGAAGCAGCGCGTTTCTCTGAATGTATTTCCTTCAGATAGTTTTTTTTTTATAGACTACCCTGTGGTCTGAAAAATTGATTTCAAAAGATGAAACATTTTGAAGTCGAGAAGTTATAGATAATGCACGAATGCAAAAGATACTAGCAGAATTTTCAAGGCTGGGTGGTGATGGTAATTTTTTTGAATAATATTATACCACATCACTTTTCAGCATGATTGTATTCCCTCTTGAATTAGCGAATAGACGTCATTTAGAGAATCCTTTCGTCAATTTGCTCAGCCAAAACTACGCACTGCACAGATACAAACCGACCACCACACAATATAGCCATGGGAAGGAATCTTCTCAATGTTTTAATGATCTATATAAATTAAGATATAGTCATTTTGAAATATATAAATTGTATGTGTTTATCATATTAGTTTTACAAATGCAGTATCACTGTTATTGGAATGCGAGCATCCTATATCCTCAATGTTGCCAATTGTATACAATGTAAGAACCGTATTGAAGAATGTTTTATGCATGAAACCCAATACTGACAAGACAACCAGGATTGTATAGAGCAATTCGAGTTAATTCTCAAACTTTACAATACAGGATTCCTCAAAATATTCTGTTATATTCACATCTGGGACCACTCAAGCCTTAAAACTAGTTGTAGAATCATTCCAGTTTGCTGCTGATGATAATTGAGTGCTTTGAACTGGTGGTTCCTGTTCATGTATGTGAGAGATAACCCACATTCCTGTGATTGTGGTCTTAGCACCCCCGAGAAATTGCGCCTGTAGAAAAATGCCTGATTAATCATCCATATTTGCCATGATGATTTCCTGAAATATTTGGATCCAACTGAAATATCACTTTCTACATCAAAAAAAGATAATTTTAAGAATGAGGGGAATACATTACTTGTGTACCCAGGGCAGAGATTTTAATGGTTTTAAATATCCAATAAATTGTTTATGGAAGTATTATGAAATATGGTTGTTTGAATCAGTATATAAAGAAGCATTTGTGTAAAGTCAAACTGCAACTGGTATGTTTTGTTGGATGCAGCTTCCTATGTATCAACAAATAAATTAGATCTATCACTTTATCAGCCTGACTTTGTGTGTTTAAGTCAGTCCTCTACAAAAATATTTGGGCTATCCAACGTTGGCTCGGTGCCTCTTTTTAGTAAATACATATGCAGCGTGATGTAAATTGAGTCACGACAGATAAATATTGGGGTGGTGGACAGTTGATATCTGGTTCTTGATCAATATTGAAGGCCCCCTACCATGTGAAGAGGAAGCTACATGAAAGCGTGTAATGGTAGACTTTCATGTATATAGTGCAAATTAATTATTTTAAATGTAAATAAGTCTGGTGGCTCAATGATGTGGACTGCCACCCTCCTACTGGGAGGGCTGAGTTTCGAATCCTGCCTAGTACCAATGTGTTTACTAATTTTCGAAAATATATGTATGTTATCTGACACTCTTACGGTGAAGGCAAAACATCGTGAGGAAACCTGTGCACGGCCGGTGAATGAGATCTCAAAAGATTGTGCGTGAAAGCTGTCCAACTCCGTCACTGGGGCAGCTTGGACGTACTGTGCTGAGGCCAATCACCCTATACAGGTAGGCTTGTGCCCCTCGCGTCTGGGTATTTGTTTAATGCACGGCTGATGATGAAAGTGATGGGTTACTTTAAACTTGGCCGAGATCAAAACACATGGTTAACAAGAGAATAATTATCGGTAATTTACAGTTTATGTATTTTTTATTGCTGAGTAGTATTCAACACTATACGTGGAATTACCTTTTATAATTTTCGATAACAATGGACGTCATTGATACGAATTGGTTTTTGTACAGTATCTTAAATTCATAAAAAAAAAGTTGATAAACACCTGAACCCACCTCTAATTAAAATTTTGCCAAAGGACTGAATTGTATGTCTTATAGTAATTTTATTTTGCATATATTTATTTTAAATTTTGTGTGAACCTCGCATGCATAACTTCAGGTGTAATAGGGTATATTATTAATGAATCAATATTATTGTACTTGCAATTTGCGAGACGGCACACCTTCCGTTTCTGAGTCTATCATTGGCTCTAAAACAATGTTGTTGCCACACCGTCAATCAGCTTATACGAAATGATAAGTAAAGATGTTAAGACATTAAGCTCATGGAGTAGCGAATTTCTATATCACACTTATTATTTGGCAAGAGACCTTTACCAACATCTAGATCTGCTTGAGCACAAGAATGGCAGAAAAGCTGTAATTAATTATATGCTGATCCTCGCGATTTTACTGATATACTAACAATAACAAGTCCAAGTAACATTTAGGTCTACAAAGATGAAGATTGGATCACATGTTGTGTATATGTTCAGAGGTCTTATATCAAATTTACTTAGTCCCTTCAGCTACGTCTCTGTTTATTAGAAGCCTGTATGGTATGGAAAGTATTTCAACCTATTATAATATCTGTGTTTTAGCATGCAGGATCTATCCCATTCTTTCTGTGCAAATCTTATTGTAATATTAAAGATTTTAGTAGCTCTTTTATTAAAATATATAACATTTTAGTGGCCTAGATGAACAAGCGCTACAATCTAGTCTCCTGCCATAAGAGAAATACCTATTCACATACTCGCTATGTTTTCACTAGGAAATATATACCTATAAAATAGGTAGTAAGTCGTGAATTTAACTGAGCTGCCTTACTTTGTGATTACAAGCATTTCCAGTAACATATTTCACCTAAGTTTAAGTCTTATTGGTTTGGAGATATCCCTTGACTCATTTTGTATAATATATATTTTGCAAGATCAATAGGCCTAAATTGATGGCCCATTTGTGTAATGTTGGAAACGCTCAGTCTTACAGCCAAGGTCTCCGGTTTATCCCAGGGCATGTGTAATATAGCGTTGCATGAAACATGTCTGTTGTTATTACGTCTGGGTGGTTTTTTTATTAATTATTCTAATATGTATGTGTGTTACAAATAAAATAAAATATATAGTATGTTACCCGTTGGTTAAAAACAGTACTTTTCATGCTATTTGCTTAGTTTGGGGCTAGATAGCGCTGTGTGTATGTCAGTGGATATTTATTAATTTTATTTAAATCTGCACTCACTTCTTGCTAGGGAATAGTATTACAGTTTTATGCAGTAAGACCAGAGTTATCTAAACAGTACAAGATTCAATACTTGTTCTATTTTGCTTAAAATTTTTTTTACTAAATATCACTACATAAGCAGGTTTATTCAGTGTTAATAATCAATATTTTTTCACCTAATATAGGTATATTAAGTAACTATTCAACAGGATGGATTTTCGTCACTGTTTTCAGTTTCAACACATTGGGCCGAATTTATTTCAATATGTAAAGTGAGAAATAAGGCTTGCTTATTTTGCAACTCTGGCTCATGCCAGCGCCATCTTCAGGCTACTAATAAGGAAATGAAAGACATGTACAAGTCCGGTCATAAATGTGGCGATGAAATTGATCTTGTCAATGGCAAACCAACTGGTGCTGTGCGAGTGTCATTCGGATATTACAACACATTTAATGATGTAGACAAACTTATTTTAATGATATGCAGATGCTATGTGAAAACTAAAGCAAAAAAAGTCACTCGTTCTATAAGCCACTTCAAACACATAGATACACACAAAAAGCTAATATGGAATCACTAATACTAAATGAAGAAACCTATCACAAAAATGAAGATAATTTTCATGAAGTATCGCAATTTGAATCCGATATACATTTGCAAGAGATGGCAATCTTCCCTATTAAATCGTGCGGCGCTTTCAAAGTAAAGCCTTCGTGGAACATTGGGCCAAGAGGATTCGAATATGATAGAGAATGGATGGTGATCAAAGACAATGGAGTATGTTTGTCACAAAAGAATAATACACGAATGTGCATGATTAGACCAAAGATAGATCTAAAAAGAAACCGAAGTGCTATATTAATTTTAATTAGTAGGGAAATCTAATTTTATATGCTTCTCCCATCTCAATAACAGTTGTGATCATTTATAAAAGTATACTATCATCTGTGAGACATACGCATAGTTAGTCTCGTTAGTACCCGGTAACTTTAATGTCGATACTATTGCTATTGCCCAATGATCGATAAAGTATCAATAGTTGGCTATCGAGCGTTGATACTATTTACAAAGTATATATATTTTTATTTCCAGGGAGGCAACCTGATGAGACGTTGTTATCCTGCCAATGGACATTTTACAACATGCTGAGAGCACAGGATTCAGTTTTATTTGGCAGCACTTAAATAATTAGTTTTATTTGGCAGCGGTTCTTTAGCACCCTGTTACTGCTGCCGTGGCCTGGGATTGTAGGGTTGCCAGAAGCTGGGGACCGTTTTTTGATGTCGCTATTCGTTTATTCATCACAGAACCTTCCCTAGTCACCACGGTGAGCAGCTTGTGTTGGCGACTTGCATTATCCAGGCTTACTGGATAGGCTAGCTGTCTACCTTGGTTCTCTTAGGTCGCATTTCAAGTTACACATTGGGACGAGTAGGAGTACTTTATTTGATCAACAATTCTATTTGCTCGGGATGACATTCAAATCTCAGATTCTTTAGAATTATTTCAAGACACGCCTCCACACAAAAGTCAAGTTTTGTGCGAGTTAAAGATGCACCGACATATCACATGGATACGATTGTGGCGACGAAGTGGCGGATTGGATATCCAACGCTCTAGAAGTTTCCTTTTGCGTTTGATCAGCAAATCGTGATGACATCGATTACAAGAAGAAAAAGGAAATGACCAAAAGAAGACTTTCACGGTAGTAAGTCAAGGCGAGCAGTTCGCTTTGATAAATAAAGCTACAGTTAGATGGCTGGCTGGCAAAATCCAAGATCCTGTGTTTCAAGACAGCATTGATGAATTGACTGACCGGTTCAGAGGAACATTGTCATTGATATGGATCAAGAATTAGCAGAAAGGGATTGGCATAGAATCATAATTGGAAAACATGAATTTAGGGTTGGTATTTTTCTTCTTCATTTTTTTATCTCACAAAATGTACATGACGGTTAGGGCGCTCACCTTATGTAAGACAATGTTTCCACCCGAAATGCGCAGATAGATTGAAACTAGTGTTTTACAGCCAATTTGGATTATAGCGGTAAGTCATGACATGCTTGAAACATACTCGTGGTAAACGTATTTTAGCAGTACTTATATTAGCATAGGCATATTTTGTTTATTTGCCAATAAATCAGTTTAATTGTTGTTATTTAATAATGGTCACTTTTCAATTCAGACTTTCTCTAAGCTTCTTTTTTTTAACCGTAACAATTCTGTAAAATATCACCTATGTTTAAAATCTAGGTAGGTAGGTACTATATTTTACTTCATTAATGAACTAAATAACTATATTTTTCGTGGAATCTCACTAGTAATTACACAGCCAGACAGCGGTAGTAGCATCGACATTTGATGACCCATATCCCATCCAAAGTAATTTGAGAAGTGCTTCAAATTAAATTTACCGTGCTATTCTTCTTTGCGTCGTGGCTCATTGGGTGTTTGCACACTTCCGCATCCAGGGTCGGTGGGATTGAAGCTGTTTAAATCCCGCCGCGTACCAATACCCTTTCGAAATTATTATGTATGTTTATCCGACGCTCTTACGAAGGAAACATCGTGAGGAAACCTTCGCACACCTAACAAAGAACATTCAAATGGGTCTGTCCCCCGTAAAGTCGGCCATCCATGGACCCCGCCCGTAGAGAAGGAGGGAGAGAGGAAAAAGGCCCTCTCCATATAGGGTAGGCTCGTGCCCTCGGCACCTCATAATAAGTCAATGATGTTGATTTATTTGTGGAATTTTCAGTCGCGGCAATGTGCACAGTTTTGTAATGGTGATGTAAGACAGAAAACCGGCGAAAAGACAGTTGAGCCTCTTCGACCCATATCTGAACAGTTTGCTGGCAAAATGCGCTTTGGAATTTACTTAAGCTACATAGGTCCCGTAGACGGCTCCAAAGACAGGACTTTGAAACTGAATGCCGCCATCAAACCATCATAAGCGGTAAGATATACCAGGGACAAAGTTGGAGTATTTGTGTTACTTTGGAATCCACACTGTACTAGCACCATCGCCCAAAATATTTACTTATCACTCCATGAATTTTGGGTTGGAAGAAAAGAGAAAACATGTAATTAGATACCACTCACAATTTATCGCAGTACATTGGAGGTTTTAATAAAAAACCTTTTTTACGGTATTATTTTCAGTAGCAGATTAATGACAATGCTTTTTTCGGTTACTGTATTCTATGAAGATGAGAAAAAACATTTTCAACGGTCTTTTGAAAAAACTTAATTAAACTGTGCCAGATCATTTAAACTAAAAGTCCTTTATAATTAGGACAGTTAATTTTATTACCTTTAATTTAAGAAAAACACTTAAGTTGGCATTATCTTTGAACGAAATGACTCCAAGGGTTATTTGAACATTACAAGGTTAGTGTAGGTATGAACTAAGGAGACGAAGAAAAAAGACCATAAACCCCCGAAATGACTGGTCAATCTAAAGTGGTAGTTTAAAAAAAGACTTGGCCAGCGCCCATAAGGATGGAATTATTATATACTCGTTGTGTTCCTCTCTATTTGTATTTCGGTGAGTTAGAGATTCATATAGCTGTATATAACACTTTGACCGGCCAAGTGTTGACGCCCCATGGGGTGGCGGGATTAATGGGCCGACTGGATGTTGTTCGGGCTGTTCATGGGGTGCGGACTTTACGACCTCTGATTCTTTTATGTGTGCGAAAGGTATTCCTCACGATGTCTGTCCTTCGTAAGAGCGTCGGATAAACATGACATAAATGAATTTTTCGAGTTCATAAAGAGTTGTTTAAAGTACGGAAGAACTCACTTCTTTGAAAGTTTTCTGTTGTGGGAATGTTTAAACTGTTACGTCTTCTTATTCGCCTCGTCAATTCGTGTGGATAGCAGTGAGCCAACACCAGAGTGGAGCCATTCTCAAAGTCAAAATAACAGCAAAAGGAAATGTCTAATCGTAAACTTTATTGAGATATTCCAAATTACTTCGTAGCTGATATCGGTCCTCAAGATTGTCCGATGAGGCTAATCCTTAGTACCGGCGATAGTGTCTCAGGTGTTATTTATATGGGTGGATTCATATCGAAAAAAAAGTATAGTTATAATAGTCATAAGACAGATAAAGATATTCGCAGTACCTACTTAACCTACCTAGTATCTTAGTCAAACTCATATTCGATCTGGTGACTATTGTATTATACATGCTAAATGTCCAAAATTTACTCTCTTTCGTGTTAAGTTCTTTATAGAAATAATAGAAGCCTTT
This sequence comes from Leucinodes orbonalis, assembly GCA_019425675.1. Lineage (NCBI taxonomy): Eukaryota > Metazoa > Arthropoda > Insecta > Lepidoptera > Crambidae > Leucinodes > Leucinodes orbonalis. The sequence continues at coordinate 1,134 of PQWD01009889.1, read as the reverse complement.
ACCTAATGCTAGTACGAAAGAAGATATCGTATTAATTTTGAATTGGGGAATAAAATTGACGCATTATTAAATAAAACTAAATGATTATTGGCAAATTAAAACTAAAATATGTGTCCCTATGCTAATATATTAGTACTTGTTCTGCTAAATACGTTTTCACGAGTTCGTGTTTCAAGGCAGTGTCATCTATGCTTTACCGCCACGCATAAATATTCACAAAATGTGGCGTTAAAAATTATTTTCAAATTATCTAATCTTCCTATATCTCCAGGATGAACACTTTGTCTACCATCATGGTGAGCGCCCTACCGTCATGTACTCATGTTGTGTGAGATAAAAAATATGTAATGTATAAGATACAAAAATTCAAAACCCTAAATTCATGTTTCCAATTTATGATTCTACTATGCACAATCCTGCTTTTCATGAAATAATTCTTGACCAAAATCATGACAATGTTTCCTCTGAACCGGTCAGTCAATTCATCAATGCTGTCTTGAAACACAGGATCTTGGATTTTGCCAGCCAGCCATGCTAGACTGGTGAGTCTCTAAAAATTTTCAAAGGAACTGTGCCTTTGATGGGGGTTACTATAGTGAATAGTTTCTTTCTGATTGATCACTTTCCCCTTTCTTCTTTTGTACTCGATGATCATCATCCGATTGCCTGATCAACCGCAAAAAGGAAACTTCTAGAGCGTTGGATATCCAATCCGCCACTTCGTCGCCACAATCGTATCCATGTATAATGTCGGTGCATACTTTACTCTGGCAGGCATTCACTTTTGTTCTCTAATTAAGTCTTAAAGAATGAGATGATGTCATCCCTGAAAATAAATTGTTGACAAATAAATACTCCTACTCGTCCCAAATAGTGTACTTAATGGCGACTAAGAGGATACCAGATGGTAGACAGCAGCCTATCCAGTAAACTGGATAATACTGCAGTCGCCAAACCGCCTGCTCACGTGGTGACTAGGGGAATTCTCTGTGATGAGAGAATTAAACAAGTAGGCGGAACATCAAAAAAGCGGTCCCAGCTTCTGCAACCCTTACAATCCCAGGCCACGGCCAGCGATGTACTATCAGGGGTGGGGTGGCTGAAGACGCTAGCACGCCGTGCCATGAATAAAAA